>JAJIBD010004747.1:2500-57500 GCA_021461705.1 Cryptotis parvus | reverse complement strand
AAGAAGAAGAAGAAGAAGAAGAAGAAGAAGAAGAAGAAGAGAAGAATTAGAGGAAGAAAGTAGTCTATCTCTGACCCCAAAATGCATTGAATGAGTCTTTTTCTTCAGTTAATTTTGAATTGTAAAAGTCTTATTTTCTATAAAAATAGGTTAACTACATTCCTGTAACCAGGTCAGTAGGGAGCTACAAATGAGAAGAATGAGTATCATTGCAGAGGTGTTTTTGAAGATATGTGAAAAACATTTACTATGTGTATTGATATTAACAATCATGGGGCTATATTTTAGGAAATTAAAATGGGAAGCAATAATAAAAGAAAATATTGACCCATACATTTTTATTGTTCATGAATTCTTGTGCCTCTGTGATCCTTATAAGACTTAACAGCACTGTGACAATGAACACAATCATAGAAATGGTTCCATTAAATGCTTTAATCACTTCCCATCTTGACGGTTGCAATTAACTCCTTTATTGTCTTCCTAAAATTTTATTCTCTGAGCATCAGGGGTCTAAAATGTTGCAGAAGAGAATAATACTTTCTATTTCTAGGGCGCAGGATCACAACTTTTTTTTCTTTCTTTGCTTTTACCGAACCATGAACTGAAAGTTGTCTTATGGTATGATATGAGATACTTCTATGCAGGGGAATTATAAGGCAGGATCAAGAGACTCTGAAATTACAGATGAGAACTATCTTCAAGAAATATAAGAATAAAATTTAAAAATAAGAAAAATCAGATCAAAATATAAATATTTGAAAGTTATGATAGCATAGAATCATGCATGTATGAAAAAGTTAACAAAAAATTACTTCACAGTGGGAACATAAAGATATATTGAAATATTTTTCAGCATAACCTGCCATACTAGAATTTGAAGTTAGAAATGCAAAATTTATAAGAAAATTAACATGTATTTTAGAGCAATATTAAACACAAATTGATACATATTTATTATGTGTTATATTAAATGTGATATTTAATATAAAATGCCAGTTATGTAATATGCATATATATTTATAACATTGAAATCAACATTCAGGTATTGATCTTTTAATTTTCAGAATATGAAGATGGTGAACTTTGATCCACTATTAAAAGAATGGACTTCTGTAATAGCCTCATGATGCTGGTGAGAGATGTGACTCCCACTCTAGGGAGTATGAATACCAAATGACTTAAATGAAATAACAGGGAACAAGATTCAGCTTCCAGAAGAAAATCTAGTGCTTCCCTCTCTGCCCACTTCTATCACCATCACCTGGTGACGTGTCTGGGGAAACCTACTACTGATGAGAGTTTTCTTTGATGTCTTGCAGGCAAAACTCAAGTCTAACCAGTCCCATGAGGAAGTGGTCATCAAATTGCAGCTTCGCTCCACTTGTTCTGCCCAGTATGAGAAACTCTCCCCTATCCCCACCCATCTATTTCTCAGGGAACTGTGGAACTCTACTGGAGCAAGGAATTGAGGAATTGCTCTTTGAAGGACAGGAAATAAAGAGGGAAACATATGTTTGGGGAGTAAAGGGAGAAAGATAGATTGAGAGAGAGTAGGGGGAGGACATAGAAAACGAGCATGGGCCTCTCTAGAATGGCTTTTTTGGGAAGATTAAATTACATGCAATTTAAGGCATATATAAGTTAGGTCAGTAGATATAACTGCTTCTGTCCCAATTCTTCAAAATAAGTAAGAATAGCTCGGGCTTAACCAAGGTAATCACTGTATTACTTTTACCTTTTAACCAAGGTAAAATCATTGAAATTCTAGTGGTCCATTCCTGAATTGCTATCTCAGCCTCTGTCTTTCCTTCCCGATGCCTTTCCTTCCAAGGATCCAGCCTCCTATCCTCTGGGGAATCTATCAGTTCTCCATGTCTGGTAACCTGCATTTCAGTGGTTTTTGGGCTCCTGATATAGTTCTTTTGTTTCAAAATCCTCCACCCTTTTGGGCTGCTTTGGTTCCAGATAATGTCTTTTCCTAATATACATCACCAGGGCCCCTCTGTCTCTCTTCCATACTGTATTCACTTTTTAAATATTTTTGACATCTTTTACATGCATATTAATATAGTGTAAGTACTATTTAAATATTAGTGAATATGTTAATACATATGAATGATTAATACATAACTGTAACTTTGCCTTATGCATATTCAAATCTATGTACTTAATATTTGGTAGCACTTCATTTTTTGATTAGTATCATGGGGGCGCTTTATTCTCACCCTGTAAAAAGGTATATTAAGCTGAATGCAAAATTCAAAGAAAACATCTTATTTTTTGGGGGAGCTGCAGCGATAGAGCAGAGGGTAGGGCATTTGCACTGCACGTGGCCGACCCCAGTTCTATCTCTGGCATATCAGATGGTTCCCCAAGTACACCTGAGAGTAATTACTGAATGAAGAGCCAGGAGTAACCCCTGAATGTAGCAGAGTGTTAACCAAAAAGAAAATTAATAAAAGAGAGACATCTTTTTTTTTCACAGTATGTATTCTCATTGACAATGTAAGTTTTTTTTTTCAAGTTCAACGTGATGATTTAAAACATTACTGTGGGTCCAGAGATAACACAGTTGGTAGAGTGTCTTGCATGCAGCCCACCTGAGTTTGATCCCCCTTATCTTATATGGTCTCCTGAGCACCACCAGGAGTAAGTCCTGAGTGAAGAGGCAAGAGTAACCCCTGAGCATCATTGGGTGTGACCCAAAAAAGAAAAAAAATAAAACATTGTGATTTCTGTGGCTAGCATTTGCTATGTGTTCATCTGTTGTTCTGGTTTATTTATTAAAGATTTAGAAATAAGCTACATTTGTTTATTTCTAAATCAGTATTTAGAAATAAATCATTAAATATTTAGAATTTTTTAGGAATGACTTTGATTTCTTTTTTTCTTTTTGGGTCACTCCCGGCAATGCTCAGAGGTTACTCCTGGCTCTGCACTCAGGAATTACTCCTGGCGGTGCTCAGGGGACCATATGGGGTGCTGGGGATTGAACCCAGGCGGCAGAGGCCAGCCGCATGCAAGGCAAACGCCCTACCCACTGGGCTATCGTTCCGGCCCTGACTTTGATTTTGTTTTTCCTTTCCTGGCAGTGTTCAGGGCTCACACTGGATTTCTGTTTAGGACTCACTACTGGCCCTACTCTGTGGATTACACAGCAAGCCCAGTTGTGGCTCAAACTGGACTTGAAATATGTGAAGCAAAGCCTGCCCTCGATCTTTTCCTGAGGTGATACTTAAACTAATTTCTTGGGAAAATTGATTATCTATCTTTATGTGTATATACATGATTTATCAAATTGGAAATGTGTACCTATAAAATGAACACTAATTAATTTCATATGAAATAATAGGACTTATAGATTAAAAATAAGTGCTGAAAAACTGAGTGTTCAGGCTCTGTAGAATCTTTTTTAAGGAATATTAATAATGTACCTTAGGGGCTGGAGGCGATAGCCCAGTGGTAGGGTGTTTGCCTTGCACACGGCCTGCCCATGCCGGCCAGGGTTCAATCCCCGGTATCCCATATGGTCCCCGAGCACCGCCAGGAATAATTCCTGAGTTCAGAGCCAGGAGTAACCCCTGAGCATAGCCGGGTGTGACCCAAAAAATCAAAATAAATAAATAAATAAATAAATAAATAATGTACCTTATTCATGTTATTCATGTTGTCTTGTAAAGTACTTGAATTTGCCATTAAGGGGGGAAAGAACTCGGTGTGAGAATTCCTAGTCTATAACTAAGCATTTAATTTTTAATACTTTATATATAAGCTCTATTTCATTGGCTTAGAAGAAAATTGAGAAGGGCATTGCCGGCAATTAATTCCATTATTTTGAAGAAGGAGGGGGAGTTAGAAGAAAATGTGCCTAAAATAATTATTTAGACATTTGCGGTTGGGCAGGTATTCATTTGGCCTTCCAGATTACAGTACAATTCTTGTTCAAAACATATTCATTGTTCTCAGCTACATGTCAGTGCCTGGCAGTAATAAAAGATGTCACACAATATGCCTTGTGTCACTTTGTGCAAACTAATTTGTGGTCAAAGGAGATTCACGAAGCATCCAGCTGGAATACAATTACTTGGTGATGATTATATAAAGAGTCAGTTAAGGCTGTGTCTATGCAACCCAAAAGAAATGAAGACTTTATACTTATCAAGCTTATTAGATTTATGTGAGAAAAAATTAAAAAAAAATTGAATTGCTTTGCATAGAATTACCCTCTTAGTGATTGTCAGGTTTTACTAATCCATGCTCTATTATACACTGTGCTCTGCCAACTACCTTTACTTCAACATATATGTGTATATACATATGTGTTTTTGTATATATGTATATATATTAAAACGTTTACAATATTAACATATGCGTATATATAGTTTTGTTGTGAGGGCTGCAACAGGTTGTGCTCAGGGGTGCTTTTGCCTCTGAGCACCTGGGGGCCATATGTAATACCAGGAATTGAACTAGAATCAACTGCATAAAGCTCAAGTCCCTTTATCATTGTACTATCTATCTAGCCCAACAAAATACATTGTTCAACTCTCTGTAATGGCTTACCAAAACAGTGCTTGGATTTAATAGAAATGGAGAAAAAAAATCACTTATACGTCATATAATAATATATTCAGAAATAGATATTGAATGAAATTATGTTATGATAATTCACAACGTGGAAAATTGATAAACAACACTGAAATGCTCCCAGCATGCATGAAGATTATTACTCATATTGAAACTGTCAATGTAAAGGTTCATTGCCACTGCTGCTAGAGGTCAAAGAAGAACCTCTGTGATGATGGGTGAGAAAGCATTCTCGACAAGTCAACAGGCTGAAAAGTGGTGGACTCCTGTCTTTAAAGCAACCACCTTGGGGCCGGAGCGATAGCCCAGCGGGTAGGGCTTTTTGCCTTGCGGGCGCGGCCCATGTCGGCCTGGGGGCATCCCATATGGTCGCCGGAGCACCGCCAGGAGTAATTCCTGAGTGCAGAGCCAGGAGAAACCCCTGATCATTGCCGGGTGTGACCAAAAAAGCAAAAAAAAATAAAATAAAATAAAATAAAATAAAGCAACCACCTTGGGGCCGGAGCGATAGCCCAGCGGGTAGGGCGCTTGCCTTGCACGTGGCCAGCCCATGCCCGGGTTCGATCCCCGGCATCCCATATGGTCCCCTGAGCAACGCCAGGAGTAATTCCTGAGTGCATAGCCAGGAGTAACCCCTGAGTATCACCGAAGTGTGACCCAAAAAAGCAAAAAAAAAAATAATAATAATAAATAAAGCAACCACCTTACCTTTACATCCTCTATAGGAGGTTTTTACAAAGGATGGAATTAGGGATACATATCTTTTTAGGAAAGGCAGGTTTCAGAACAGTGGGTTCCAGGATGTAAATTTCAATTCTTCTTGGGCTTGTATCCTGAGGCACACATTTCTTTCCTGCAGTCATAAACAAAATAAGAGTTAACAGTGGGGAAGGGCAAATTAAGGGTAAAATCACTTATCATTAGTCTTTGGCCAGGTTTCAGATTAACAATAATAACAAAGGAATCAAGGTGTTTTAAGAAAGTTAAAGCCACAAAATTAAAAATAAATTCTTACTTAGTACTTACAAAATTGCAACCTAAATTAAAATGTTAATAACTCTCCTGAATTTAAGTTTTATTTACAATATTCATTTTCAGGAGGATGTCTGTATCAGAAAAGTCTCTAAATTTAGTTTCATAGTTCCAAGTCATGAATTACTATGCAATGTACAATAACCATGTCTAAGAAAATACCAGTTTTCACTAAGTTCATAAAATTATGAGTTAAAGAGAGAAAAATATAATCCTTCCTCTATTGGAAGTGAGACAGTGAAATGAATCAGTTAAAGTCACCCAAATAATATCTGTTCTAACTGATATATAGATACACTTACTTAAAATAATTCAGAATTTATTTGAAATAAGAGTTCTTCATTTGTATAAGCATTTGAAAGATGCTGGACTACAGATTGGGAACAAATTCCTATCAATGCAAATGTTCTGGTCGAGCACAGAGAGCTAGCTCAAAGGGCTAAAAAGGCTTATCTTGTGTGCAGATGTCCCAAAATCAGTCCTTAATACTCTACTCTCTGTTGAGTGTCACAGATGTAGGCTTAACATAGGGGAACACGAGTTGGAAAGTGTTAGTCAGTTGAGGCCAGGATTCCGAACATGGCTTGAGACTATAAAATAGGGGCTCCAGAAGAGCATCCCAGGGGCTGCTGGACAGAGAGAGAACAAGCAGTCCCTGGTGCCTAGACCATAAGGCCAGCACCTGGGTGAGGGGCCCCTGAAGTCTGGAATAGCCAACACCAGAGGATAGAAGCTGCTCCTGGTGCCTAGATCCGAGGGCCAGCACCAGAGCCACAAGCTCTGGTGCCTGAGCCCGAGGGCTATAGGGCAACAAGACCAAACAGAAGAGAAATAAAAATAGTTTAGGGACACAGAGTAACAGAGAAAAAGAGTATTTAAATAGAGTTAGGACTTAGAGAAACAAAGTGAAATGAGTCCCTGAAGAGAAAAGACCTGAACAGAAAGGACCTAGGAAAAGAGGTCCTCAAAAGAGAGGTCCTGGGTGAGGACCTTAAAGAAAAAGCCCTGAATAAAGTTGTCTAGAAGAGACAGGCCCTGAAGGAAAGAGCCTGCACAGACGCCCAGAGGAGAACAGCCTGCAGAAACTGCTGGGAGAGAGCCAGAGGTCCCTCAAGAGAGGTTCCTGCAGCGAGCAGCAAGGTGAAACAAAAACTAACTAGTAACAGAAGACTTATTCAATGTGATCTTCTGGAACCTCTGGCCTTGCTGTTTCTTCCATCAACAGGTCAGGAGGAACGGTGTCTGCCTGGGACTCATGCTGGGGACCCTAAGGGACCATCAGTAATGTTGGGGACTCCACTAGGCCCCAGCATCTGCTGTCACAGTCCCCTTTGACCTCCAAATACTGGTAGGCCCTTGGAATCCACAGGAAGTCCCTTGAGCCTGGGGCCTTGGTACCAACATAAGGGGGACCCACAATCTCCACTCCTCTCATTTTATTTATAAGCCCTGTATGTTACTCTCTGTTAAATGCTGCAGATATAGCCTTGGTGGCTCCCAGCACATTAGGTTCTGGGTAGCACCATGTAGTCAGTCCCAAGCACTGACCCTTAGGTCAGCACTGCTAAGCCAATTACTAGAACAGGAGCATTCCCCGACCCCACCAAGGCAGCTTATGAGGGGTCCAATTGGTTACTACTATGCTGCAGAGATTTGAATCTGATCTCCCCCTGGATAACTTTTAAATTTAGGTCTTTGGCTTTGATCCACTATCATTGATTAGAATACGTGCAAACAGACTTTAGCACCGCTCATAAAACATCCATCTTACTTATGCACACACACAGCTTTCCTTCTCAGAGATGAAAGAGGGACAAAACCAGTCCCTCCTTGGACTTCATCCCCAAGTGCTTGAAGAGAGTAGCTTGTACAGGTAAGGAAAATAGGTGTTTTATTTATCACTTTATAGTGATTAATTTATTGTTTTAGGAGTTACTGTTTTGGAAAAATGCAAAAATATGTACATTATTTAATGATTAGAATCTGTTAGTATGGGTTCAATCACAAGCAGATAAAAGCAACTTTATTGAAACAGAAATATTTCTTTAATTAAAGGAATTGGTTCAACAAGCACTGATCAATGATTAGATCAGAAAGGGAGCACTGAGGTAATGCAGTGACTTTAATTTCAGGACAAATTCCCACCCACAGGCTAGAATAAGAGGAAGTACTTGTGCCGCTTTAAATCTAGAAGCTTAGAGCTAGTAATTTATAAAAATAGTAACTTAGGAGGGACCACTGAATAACTGGTATTAGTCTACTGCCTAGTTTAGAGGAAGGGACTTGGGTCTCTGAGTTCTAAATAGTTCTAATAGGGCTATATTGCACCTATGAAATGACTGCATCAATTTTATCTTTTTATATTACAAAATATTAAAAACTTAGTGGCGGCAAGCCCCATTCAATTATTACTGCCCAGTCTTGTAAGTCACAAATTCAGGCTGGCTTTTTTGCTCAACCTTTCCCAAAGACCATACTTGCAAATCTTCAATTATTTGGAGTGTCTAAGGAGGAACCATTCCTCAAGCCCGTTCATGATAGTCATAGAATTAAGGTCCTATGAATGTTATTTTAAGGTTCTTGATTTCTTAATATCAGGTAGATACAGTTACTAGCATCTAGATGTTTTTTCAGTTCTCATCACTTTGCTCCTTTTAATCTTCAAGCCAACAATGCCATGTCAAAACTCTTTGATTTACTCTTATGTGCTTTCTTGTCTGTCATTAGTGTTTTTAAGGATTCCTGTTATTAGAGCTATCCCACCCAGATAACCAATGTCTCCTTAGTTAACATGCCATTTAATATACAATCAAAAAACATGTTCCATTCATTTTCATAAACTTGTGAATATAAATGTAGATTATTGATTACTATATTAGTTTTGAAGAATAAATTTAAATACTCAAAAATAGAATACCTAACTTTACAATGACCAGAAATAATTATTATTGGTACATGGGGAATCAATTCCCACACCATAAGGGCAGTAATTTTCAACATCTGGACTCCACAGCATCAGAGCTCCACTCAAGAGAAAAGCAGATCTTAAGTCCTTCTAGTCAGAGTGCCACCCTACAGCAAAGCCTATTTCAATCCCAGGTATGCTGATTCAGAGACTAAGATACATTGTGAAGAGCTGCTATGGGCTCTCCCCTGTGCTCAGCTGATCATGAGGTGCCTGGGAGGGAAGGAAGGTTCTAGCATTGGCCTGCCATCTCAATAAAGCCTAGCAACAAGCCAGAGGAACCCCCCACGCTACGAGGGCAGTCATTTTCAACGTCTGGACTACATGGCTAATCAGAGCTCCACCAAGTGAAAAGCTAATCTCTCCCCGTTGTGGTTCATCAGTAAAGGTATGACATGGGAACTTACTACTGAGTGTATACCACCCACAGGGCAGAGCCTGGCAAGCTACTCATGTCATATTTGATATGCCGAAAACCAGTAACAATTATAGATTTCATTCCCATTAGCTAAAGGAATCGTTTGAGGCTCTCCATGTTCCTGAAGTGAGTGGATGCCCTTGGGCTACACTAGTACATGACAGGATGTATGGATATGTTACGGTGCCCGCTCAAGCAAATTTATGAACAAAATGAAGACAAGTGTGAATGGGGAGTTCACAGCAATAATAGTGTCGGAACATGAAAGCTTCTACATTATCTGTAACCCCACTAATGCTCTTTGTTGAATTCCTGGTAATGGACTTCGGTCACATGAACTCAGGAGGAGATGAAGAGATTATACTTACTTGATTTGTTCTTATGCAGTTCTTACTAGTTTTATTGTTTTTAAATTATTTAAACTTGTTTTTTTTTATTGATGTAACAATTCCTTAACTAGAGTGGAATCCTTTGGAGTGTATATGTTTTAGGTGTACAATCTTATAAAACATCCACTAAGCATCATTGTATTCATTTGGTCACTTGAATCCCGTTATTCATCGATTTGCATTACATGTCCAACCCATCTGATTTTTCATGCCTTGGCAAATGAGACAGCGTCCCTGATTCTGGAACAGCGACAGAGGTTGGAGCTCCGGATTCCTTCTCTCACTTGAGTGAGGCGTGATATTCCAAGCATAGCTCTTTTGATACCTTTCTGGGAGACCTGAATAGCATTCTCATCCTGCTTTCGTAGGGCCCAAGTCTCTGAGGCGTATGCTAATGCAGGAAGAACAGTGGAGTCAAGAGATGTGTCTGAAGCCAGAGGTTCTTTGTCCTTTTAGCTATTTCTTTGATGCTCTTGAAGGCATTCCATGTGGCTCTAATCCTCCCTGCGCAACTCAGGTTTTAGGTCATTCATCATGTTGACTTCTCGACCTAGGTACACATAATTGCTGCATTCAGAGATGTCTGTTCCATTGAGAGTGAATGGGACCTCTGGAACTAGTTTATTTTTCATGAATATTGTTTTGTTTAGATTCAGCTCTAGACCTACCTTTCCACAATCTCGGTTAAAGTCAGCCAGAATTTGTGCCGCTTGGCTAATGCTTGGTGTTATTAGAACGATATCATCGGCAAAGCGGAGGTGGTGTAGTTGCCGACTGTCTATCTTCACTCCTATTCCTTCCCATTCTAATTGCCGCATGATGTTCTCGAGGGTGGAACTGAAGAGTTTTGGTGAAATGGTATCACCCTGTTGAACCCCTCTTTGATATTAATGATCACTTCCCTTATAGAATGGTGAGATCCTGATGGTGAATCCGTAATACAACTCATGAAGGATCTTGATGTATTGGGTTTGAACGCCCTGTTTGGTTAGGGCTTCGATGACTGCTTCAGTCTCCACAGAATCAAAGGCTTTCTTTAAATCAATGGATGTGAGATAGAGCGGCATCTTGTACTCCCTACAAACCTCAATGAGCTTGTTTACCATGTGGATATGGTCGATTGTGCTGAATCCTTTCCGGAAGCCAGCTTGCTCACATGGTTGTCCTTCATCTAGTGTTCTGTCAATCCTGTTCAGGTTGACTCGAGTGAACAGCTTGTAGATGACAGACAACAGGCAGATGGGGAGATAGTTTCCAATGTTGTGAATGTCTCCCTCTTGAACTGTAGAACTGTCCTGCTGGTTTTCCATTGGGAGGGCACCTTGCATTCGGATTGGTGGCATCTGAAAAGCCAAGCTAATGTATTGATGAGTACCGACGGCAGATTCTTCAGGTGTTCGGTCTGACTATGTATGGGCCTGCTGCTATTTCCTTCTTTACTGACGAAATGGCATGTCGGATTTCAGAAGGGAGAACGTTGGGAATGACATGTACATCCTGTGGAATGGTGTGGGCAGGTGGATATAGCTATCAAAGAGATCTGTGTAGAATTCATGGGTAATCTTCTCCATTGCCTTTCTGGAAGATGTGATAGATTCATCAGGCGTCGAAGGGCAGTCATCTTGGTCTTACAGTTGGTGAAAGAAAGGCGGCGGTGCTAATGCTTTTCCCGGTTTCTGCTGCATCTTCCAGTATTTCTTCTCTCTTTGAGGTCTTCCTTTATAGCTTCTTTGCACTGCTTTGCCAGCTTGGACAATAGCATTTGGTCAGGCTCAGCGCCTTGCCACGTTGGCAAATATCCCTCAATCACAGTCCATTGGAACCAATCACCCTTTCAGCTTACTCTCCATTCTCCTCGAAACCTTAATTTTTGGTTACAGTATAAGGGGACATAGATTATTCTCTTAATTTATTACTTTCTATGACAAATATGAATGGGATCATCTGGGTTTTCACTTTCTCCTAATTTATTTTGCTTAACTTAACCCCCTTCCAGTTTAATTCTTTTAGCAAAATGTAAGATTCTTCTATTATAGCTAAACGTTATTTGAGATGATACCACCGACTCGTTCCAGGTAAAGTCCAGGTTGTCAACTCTGGGTCCTTCTCATAATGAGGGTGGAAGAATTCTCCTTTTTGCCTGAACACACAGCAAATATTGAAGCAACTGACTGCAATATTTGACACTCTCCAGCATAGAAATTTCCCAGTGTCATATCTAATCTAAAAAAAACAATTAGGGGTTGGTTGGAGTAGTACAACAGATAGGGAATTTGTCTTGCACACAGTTAACCTGAGTTCAAAACCCATCATCCCATCTGGTACTTCCAAGTATCACCAGGAATAATTTTTGAGTGTAGAATCAGGAGTAACCGCTGACCATAGCCGGGTGCGACCCAAGAATGATTAGGAGCTGAGTCCTTCCAGGTAGGACTAGTACCTGAGTTGAAACTCCAATATAGTCTCATAATGAGCATAGATTGTACCTCTCCCTACTCTAGGTCTAAACATCTTCTAACTCCCCTGCCCACCTCATGCCACCAGCAGCCCACAATCACACCTACCAGTATTTCATCTTCATAACAGCAGGATATTGCCTAATATTCCCAGATTGACTGGTCTGAACTGAGAGAAGCCTGGGGCCTTATCAGGATGGGAGACTGAAGATTTCTTTTTTATTCTTAAAGGTATAGCAGCCTACAACCACATCCAACAATCTGTGACAAAAAGAAATGGCTGAGCTCAACGAACAACCTCATCAAACTGCCAAAGCACCAAATTATTTCATAGCTATAGATTCCAGTCTTCATACCTCCAAATTTCATATTATTGTCAGCTCAGCATGATCATAGCTAACCTGATTAGAAAGTGCCATAGAAGCTCATTAAACTCAAATTGCCTAAGCAATAACACAGAAGGTTCAGCCAGCACTGATACACACAGTAGATACTAGAGTATGACTTTAGTAACATCAGTGTGAAATACAAAAATGATCACAAATTGACTTATTGATTTAATTTTAAGTAATTCCACTTGCCTTTGTGTTGTACAAGCAACATGAAGTAAATTTCGTTGAACCTTCAAGGGGTCAGGCTAGGATGATGTGTGGGGAAATGGGGACAATGTTGGAGGAAGGACACACTAGTGGTTGTATTTTTTGTTGGAATATTGAATTCCTGAAACAACTTTGCTACTAAAAACTTGTTATAATATTTTGTTATAACAACTTGTTATAACACCTTATTAAAAACTTGTTATAACAACTTGTTATAACTATGAACAACAATGTTATAATAATAAAAGCTTTTGAATAGTGAAAAGTAAGTAAATGTCATTCTATTGTGTATTGATCAATGCTTCTACTTTTTTGGAGGTGAGGGCCTCTTGCTATGTTCAGTGTTTACTATTTGCTTTATGCTCATGGATTCCTCCTGCAATGCTTGTGGGATCAAATGCAGTAATAAGAATTAAACTTGGCTGGAAACATACAAAAGAACATTGTACTATCTCTGTGATTCACCATCTCCTCTTATCATTGAACATTTGGGTTGTTAGAAATCTAGACTTATATACAGTATTGTAGTGAACATAAGTGTGTTTGTATGTTTATTTATTGGGTCCCCTGGGATGAAACCAGAGCCACAGCAGAGTCTGACAAGCTACCCGTGGTGTATCCGATATACCAAAAACAGTAACAATAATGAACCTCATTCCCAACAAACGGAGACATTACTGGTGCCTCCTCAAGCAAATCACTGAACAACGGGAAGACAATTGACAAGTGACAATATAATATATTTATACGTTCATATAATATATTTGATCTTCTTTTGTCTCTGATTGACTGTTTTTAATTAAGTAAGGGTTAGAATGTCTCATTTTAAAATTTCCTTACAGATTTTCTTTTTTTTTCCCTTTTTGGGTCACACCCAGCAATGCCCATGGGTTACTCCTGGCTCTTCACTCAGGAATTACTCCTGGCAGTGCCCAGGGGACCATATGGGATGCTAGGGATAAAACCTGGGCCAGCCGCATGCAAGGCAAATACCCTAGTGGCTGGACTATCACTCTGGCCCTCTCCTTTACATTGAAATATTTGACAACTAATAAAAACAGAAGTTTTTGTTTAGTAGTATAAATGCATTTTTACTGTACCAGCACTTTGTTTTATTAAGAAATCTTTGATGGCAGTGTGTCCATGGTACATTTTAGTCCCTGCAGGAGCTTGAATTGAAAGGCAGAAAGTGAGAAAGGCAGAAAGAGAGAAAGCTCACAATAAAAAAGGTTTCTTCGGCACAAACGGTACTAACAGAAATAGAGACACAGAGTCATTAAAACAGTTATGAACACGCTAAGCCTTGCAGACCAAGGAGCAAAATGCTGTGTTCTCGGAAAAGGAGGTGGGAGGAAAATCAGAACAGTCTCACTCTGAAGATTTCTTGCTAGTTGACCACACAGAAACTAGCACTTTGCTGACCCTGGGAGGGTGGAAGGAAAGCACTGGACCACAGCAGGAGACTGCCCCTAGCCTCCTCCACATTCTTCAGTGTTAACATTCTCTGCTCAACTTACAGAACTCACCCCTGCTGTCCACTTCCTCTGTTCCTGTTCATGCTCTGTTGAGTGTTTCTGAATAAATCAAACTCCAAGCTAAACTTTGGAGAGTAAATTGATTCTCTGCTGATTAGTAAAAAAAAAATTCTAAGTGATAGTATTGCCTGTAGTTCAGGAGAAGATTTCATCATCTGAAAGTTACTAAGTTTTCAGCACACTATATATTCTGGGCTTTATTTCAGCAGAAGGTTTTATATTCAGTGTATTAGTCTGCAAGGATTTTGATAATGTTTCTTCTTTCAACCTGTGCTCTTCACAATGTCTTTATAAACTTAATTTAGGAGGTTATTGTATATTAGAAATAAAATTCACATGTTCCAGTGTCAGTTTCAGCAATTTCACACTCTAGGTCCCTGACCAATAATGAATATGTTTTTCCCATTGGTCGTAGAAAGCATATCTTGTGGGATGAATTTCTTACTCTGAAAATTTGTATGTTCAAACCATGACTTCCAACATCTCAGAATATGATTATTTGAAGATAGAGCTTTGAAAAATGGAATATATAGCCAATGTTACCATATGGGTAGAACCTAATATAGGATAACAGATGCCTGTATTAGAAAATTAGGGAATTAGAATACAGACATAGGTAAATAGGAAAACATACAAAGACAAAGGAAGAAGATGACCATCTACAAGCTCAGAAAGGAGACATAAAAATGAACTTTCTGACATTTAAATTTAGAATTCTAGTTTCCAAAATATCAAAATATTGAGAAAATAAATGTCCATTGCCTATGTGAATCATTCTATTTTACTTTCTTTTGACAGTCCTAGAAAAATAATCATACTTGGCTATATGTCTTGTTTTCTAAAATTACATGGACTCTTATATAGTTTTACTTAGCTTATTATGGGTTATCTACTAGTATTTAATCTATACACCGTTATTATTTTAAATGTTGCAATAATTGAAAACTAATTTATATTAAATTCATAGCCAAGTGAAAGATAAAAATGTTAATTATTGCCATTATTGTTTGACTTTATTAAAACATTTTCTGACCAGAAAGATAATGCAATAGCTTGAAAGTATAAAGTTTATAAAAATATCAAGTTATTTTTTATAATTAAATTTTCAGAACTTTACTTCTCTGCTTATGAAATAATAGCATTTCCTAATTGAGTTGACATAACAATAATAAAATCATGCCTTAAAACTTTAGCAAAACAAGAGCAGGTTTTAAACTCTGCTGAAAATATTAACTATATATAGAAATATTCATGACATTATTAACAAGTAAAAATAACGGTGCCAAAGACTATGGATGTGTGAGTCACAGCTGTGTAGGTACTATCTACCACTGTAATAGAAAGAACCAGGGAGTGCAGTATCACTGATAGTGGTAAAATGATTGCACAGATAAACTTAATCAATAACCTCTTGCATTATACTGCTTGCTCTTAAATTTTATTACCCTTCTACTCTGACATGGTCTGGCTATGTGATTTTTTTCCCTCATGGGGTATTAGCATAGAAGACAGAAACATTAAAGTATATGTGAATTTCTGCTTTGTCTTTTGTGGTATTGGACCTGCTTTTCTTTTGGTCTTCGCCACAGCAATATACAAAGACATGACTGTTCTAACTTGCTGCACATTGATATATTCAATTCAATTCAACTGATCATCTATTTCATTTCATAGATAACCTGCTAGTCTACTGTCAGATAAATGCAAGTACACTAAAAGAACAATGGGCATTTCCTTTGAGGGACCTGAGTCAGTATGCCAAATTCCCTATCCATGCCTTAAGTGAAGACCCTAGATGGAAGACAAATACACATGGATTGCTCTATGTGAACTGGTTGGTATCAAGTAATCATGTGTTGTTTATAGACAGAATATGTACATCGAGACCCACCCTACATCAGTCTTTTTTCAAGTCTGGCCCAGGTATGCTGATCCAGACACTCACAGAAATGAGTCCGAGCTGCTATCGGCTCTTCCTGTGCCCAGCTGCTGTGCACAGCTGCTCCTGTGAGGCACCCGGGAGGGATGGTGGGTTATAGCCCTGGCCCGCCACTCCAGCAGAGCCTCACAAGAAGCCAGACTCCTCCCCCCACACACACACACACTCCATGAGGGCCACCATTTTCCACATCTGGACTTCCCTATCGTCAGAACTCCACCCAGCAGAAGACCCCATCACAGCTCGGCTCACGCGCCGCTTGCAGCTTCTGCGGTTCATCAATAAATGCTGGAGATCAGAGATGACTACAAGAATATGCCACCACATGGCACAGTCTGGCAAGCTACCTGTGTTGTGTTTGATATGCCAAATACCAGTAACAATTATAGACCTCATTCCCATGACCTGATGGGATGGTTTGAGGCTCTTTATGTTTTTGGAGCAAGCAGATGCCCTTGGGCTCTACTAGCATGAGACAGGACATATGGAGATGTTACTGGTGCCCGCTCGAGCAAATTGATGATGAACGGGAAGACAGTGATACAGTGATACAGAGATGGCCATTACATTTTGGAGGATAGTATTCTTCACTTTTGTCCTTTATAAACTGTGTTGATTGTGTTTTTGCCATTCCCTAACTTCCTATTTCAAAGAGGAACATTATCACTTCTCAGCCTTTTGGCTAAGATCAAGTGTAGTATCAAAGAGAAACATTAGCCAGCAAGGAGGAAGATGACATCATTTTTTCAATGTATATAAAAGGAGTCTTTGGATCCTAAAAAGAATATGACATATGGATAACGGATGTCACAGAAATGTGTACGAATATCAAGTCATAACTCTAGGAGTCTAGCCTATTTTGTCCACTTTTACATTTATCACTTTTCAAAGATTTATAGTGTCTGAATCTAAGATTTTGTGAAATGTAGTGTCTATAATCATGAATAAAATATGCAGGTGGGCAAGTTATTAATCTCTGGTGCTATACTGCCATTTGTGTGGGGCCTAGATGAATTTAACTGATAGCCTATTCATTCTTGTGTTGTTCAATTTAAAATCCTTCCTCAGAACTTTTAAAATAACTTTCAGTTTTGCTTGAATACCTACTCAGGAATTTTAGTAAGCATATTCCTCTCAGTGTTCTAAAAGATTGTAACTGGTAATGAGAAATGTTCATTCTTTAAAAAAAAATTTTTTTATTTAAAATGGTTATAAAATGATGTTCATCTGAGGTGAGAAAAGGATTAGAATCAAATATAACAAAATGCCGCAATACTCAATAAGTTAACTTTAAAATATAGCAGATGAGGAAATATAAATTCTAAATTACTTTAGGTTCTATGCCTGAGACCTAACATACATATAGTTTTCCAAGTAAGATTAAATTTTAATAATGTTTTTTTATAAATATGCTGGAATTAAACTGATTTAGATTCTGGTACTATCACGAACATACTCTGAACCTTTATAATAATTTTTTGCTTATTGTCAGTTATGAGCTGCATATATAAGTATCTTTTATTACAAGGATTTTTCATTATGGAAAAATAAATATGCAAATAAAATTGTTTGGTTATATATAGAACTATACTCACTCTTGCTTATCATGAAATTTTGACATATGACATAGTCCTTAATAGAGTTTTGGAAGTGCAACATAAAATTATCTTCCTAAAATACTGCTTTCTCAAGACTTTTCTAAATAAAATATGCCAACTTTTTTGACACGGAAAGGAACAACTAACAAAACAAAACTTAGTGAAATGTACATTGGTCATGACAATACTGATTTCTATTATTTCTTGTGTTAAAATTAATTACATAATTTCATTTTATTTTATGTTGTTTTATGAAGAATCAAGACTCTGAACAAAGCACATTTTTTTTCCCTTGATCAGCCACACGGTGGAATGGAACATGGACAATGGTGAAAACCAGACTAGAGGGGGCACCTGATGTTTTCTATTCCTTCATATTCCAGCATCATTAGTTCTAGCCATATGGTTTCATCAGCTGCATATTTTCTATTAATTTTTGGCTTCTTTTTTGGGAGGTCACATTGCCAATGCTTAGGGGGTTACTTCTGTCTTAGCAGTTAGGAATTTCTCCTGTTGTGCTCGGGGGACCATATGGTATGCCAAGGATCAAACGTGGGCCAGATGTATGTAAGGTAACCACTCTACCTACTGAACTATCTCTCTGGCCCTGTATCAGCAGTCTGTTTTCTTACTGTAAATAGTCTTTTAGTGGATGACCCCAATTTCAAAATTCTGTCTTCTATAAAAACAAAAAATAAATTACCATGATTTACAGTTATTGCTGTGTTTTAGGGAATGTTTCAGGATCAACCTTGCCACTAGTGGCAACTTTCCTCCACCAGTATCCCCTATTCCCTACCATCTCCCTAGAATGAGTTTGACAGGAATGTTAATGAGAGATCTCTAGGTCGGGGCTCAGAGATGAGACTTCAGGAACAAGATGTATTTCCATTAATTTTTAATAAACACCAGCCAGAGGGTGGTGCAGCTCTTCTTGGCAGCTGACTGACAGCTTATAAAAGGACCCTAACTCTCTTATAAACCCACAATATCAAAGGACAATACAACTTAGAGTTAAGTTTGCATAGTATAGACCACAAAGATATTCTTGGTCCATGGGTGGACCAAGATGGCTGCCACCACATGTTAAGACCCAGTCGGGAAGAATAGAGGGATAGGAAAAGAGGTAAGAAAGCACAAAAGTGGAGACCAGAAAGATATCAGACTACAGTTTTTATATCCCTGCAACACAGACCACCCAATCCAAAGGAAAGCAGTCAGGGTCAAAATTCCTCAGGTGATTTCTTCCAGGACCTCACCTAGGCTCTTTGAAATGTTAGTGTTGCCAAGTCAAGATCTGCCTTGGAAGTGCCCCTGCAGGGAAGAGTGAAGGAGGGACTTCTGAGATGAACGGTCTCTCAGAATGCAAAGGCAAGCATCTGTACCAAAGAATATTCTATAGTCAGTTATATATTTCTCCACACCTTCACAAGAGTCTCATCTTTACTTCATGGTTGTGAAGTAGAGCCATTTATCAGATTTATCAGAGAGCCACTATCGCTTTTTTGGAATCAAACACATTTCTCTCTGGTTTAATTATTTAGAGATCCAAAGTGGCCGGGAAATATACCAGTAAGATATAGCTAGTCCCATGATGATTGTGGTAGCATGAGAGAATGTTCATACCAGCCACTATAGAATGCATGGTAAGATAAACTGCCACGTTCAGTCTGTCCTCCTCCTATCTACAAAGTGTCCTGCAGGAGGCAACTCCAGGCCTGATGCAGAGGCTCTGGGCAGCAGTGTACAGCAACAGCTTCTTCCTCAGAGACTGTTGCAACCCTGTTCCATAGGTTTCTGGTCCAAACTTTTGCAATCCAAAATGGATCTTTCATTTGATTTTCACTAATTTTCTTAAGTGATTACTTAAGTTGTACCATAATACACTTTTTTTTTTAAAAAACCTCATTAATTTCCTATGACCTAGTGAATTTTATTTTATGTTTTCTGGGTGTAAAAGTGAAGTTGATTTTCTCTCCTAACTTCATTGGAAGATACAGGGAAAAAAAAAGAAGCATGAATGCAATCGAGTTTCCAGGCTTAACAAGGCCTTAGGTTTTTTGTTTGTTTGTTTTGCTTTTTGGGTCACACCTGGCAATGCTCAGGGGTTACTCCTGGCTCTTTGCTCAGGAATTACTCCTGGCGGTGCTTGGTTGATCATATGGGATACTGGGATTGAACCCAGGTCAGCTGCTTACAACGCAAACGCCCTACTCTCTGTGTTATCACTCCGGTCACAAGGCCTTAGTTTTGAGGGACATAGTCAACAATTTTTTAGAACAAAATAATAAAATCTACTTTACATGGATTACAACACTTAGCTGGGGGTTTATAATATAGATTTGGTTAAGACATGAATTTTGTTGTTGTTGTTGAGGTAACTTACTCAAGACAGGAATGAAATGCAATGAATTATTTTTATATGAGGTACAGTTTCTACATATTGATTTTATATCACTTGATCACTTGATCACTTGAATCCCATTATTCATCGATTTGCTCGAGCTGGCTCCAGTAACATATCCATTGGACCCTATCACTTGCCAATGTAGCCAAATGGCATCTGGTTGATTCAGGAATATTGAGAGCCTCAAACCGTTCCTTCAGGGTCTTGACAAGGAAGTCTGACCATCTTTTAGGTGGGCGGCCACATGATCTTTTGACATCCCGTGGGATCCAGTCAGTAATGGCTCTAGTCCACTGGTTGTCTCCAAATTGCATTACATGTCCAGCCCATCTGATTTTCGATGCCTTGGCAAACGAGACAACGTCCCTGATTCTGGAATAACCACGGAAGTCAGAACTCCGGATTCCTTCTCTCACTTGAGTGAGGAGAGATATTCCAACCATGGCTCTTTCGATTCCTCTCTGGGAGACCCGAATAGCATTCTCATCCTGCTTTCATAGGGCCCAGGACTCTGAGGCATATGTTAATGCAGTAAGAATGGTGGAGTCAAAGAGATGTGCCCGGAGCCGGAGGTTCTTTGTCCTTTTTAGCTATTTCTTCGATGCCTTTGAAGGCATTCCATGCTGCTCTCTTCCTCCTGCGCAGCTCAGGTTTAAGGTCATTCATCATGTTGATTTCTCGACCTAGGTAAACATAACTGCTGCATTCAGAGATGTTTGTTTCATTGAGAGTGAATGGAGCCTCTGGAACTAGTTCATTTTTCATAAACATGGTTTTCTTTAGATTCAGTGTAGACCTATCTTTCCACATTCTCGGTCGAAGTCAGCCAGCATTTGTGCCGCTTGGCTAATGTTTGGTGTTATTAGAACGATGCCATCAGCGAAGCGGAGGTGGTGTACTTGCCGACCATCTATCTTCACTCCCATTCCTTCCCATTCTAATTGTTGCATGATGTTCTCGAGGGTGGCACTGAGAGTTTTGGTGAAAAGGTATCAACCTGTCGAACCCCTCTTTTCAAATTAATGATCACTTCTTTGTAGAATGGTGAGATCCTGGTGGTGAATCCGTAATACAGCTCACGAAGGATCTTGATGTATTGGGTTTGAACACCCTGTTTGGCCAGAGCTTCGTTGACAGCTTCAGTATCCACAGAATCAAAAGCTTTCTGTAAATCAATGAATGTGAAACAGAGCGGTATCTTGTACTCCCTACAAACCTCAATGAGCTTGTTTACTGTGTGGATATGGTCGATTGTGCTGAATCCTTTCCTGAAGCCAGCTTGCTCGCATGGTTGTCCTTCATCTAGTGTTCTGCTAATCCTGTTCAGGATGACTCGTGGAAACAGCTTGTAGATGACGGACAACAGGCAGATGGGGCGATAGTTGCCGATGTCATGAATGTCTCCCTTCTTGAACAGTAGAACTGCCCTGCTGGTTTTCCATTGGGAGGGCACCTTGCATTCTGACAGGTAGCGTGTGAAGGGCCGAGCTAGTGTATTGATGAGTACCGACGGCAGATTCTTCAGGTGTTCGGGTCTGACTTTGTCTGGGCCTGGTGCTGTTCCCTTCTTTACCGATGAGATGGCATGTCGGATTTCAGAAGGGAGAACGTTGGGAATGACATATCCATCCTGTGGAATTTGGTATGTGGGCAGGTGGATGTGGCTATGAAAGAGATTTGAGTAGAAGTCCTGGATAATCTTCCCCATTGCCTTTCTGGAAGATGTGATAGATCCATCAGGGTATCGGAGGGCAGTCATCTTGGTCTTATAGTTGGCGAAGGACAGGCGGGCGGTGCTATTGCTTTTCCCAGGTTCTGCTGCATCTTCCAGTATTTCTGCTCTTCTGTCTTTGAGGTCTTCTTTTATCTCTTCTCTGCACTGTTTAGCAAGCTTGGACTTTAGCATTTGGTCTCCTGAGGCTCGTGCCTTGCCACGTTTACGTAACGAGCTCGAGAGTTTCTGAAGACAGGCGTTCTTTTGTGTCTTTCTCTCTCTCAGCTTTCTTCACCCAATCATGGAGGTGCTGAACCAGTTGGTTTTATTCTTCATCGATGTCGTCAATGATGGTATCTTCCCATGTTGCTGCAATGGTGCCAAAGATTTCCCAGTTGGTGGTCATTCTGGGAGTTCTCTTCTTAAACTTTGCAGCCTTTTCTCCCCTGTTGCGGGAAGTAGAATTTTGCACGGAGCAGACGTTTGTCCGATCCTGTTTGGAATTTGGGGACGACAGCTACATCGGTCAGACAAAACCATCGATTGAAGATGATGTGGTCAATTTCATTGTGGAACTGTCCATCAGGGAGATTCCCATCTCCAACGTTTCATAATATATAATGATTTTATATATACATTTATTATGCAAAAAGAGAAAATATGGGGCTGGAGCGATAGTCCCGCTGGATAGGGCATTTGCCTTGCATGTGGCCAATACATGCCAGCCTGGGTTCGAACCCAGCATCTCATATGGTCCTCTGAGCACCGCCAGGAGTAATTCCTGAGTGCAGAGCCAGGAGAAACATCTGAGCATTAACTTCCATATGTTGAACATTTATTGCTTTATAAAATGTTTTTATATATATACCTGAGTGATAGGACAAGCAGGTAGGGCATTTGCCTTGCATGCAGACTACCCTAGTTCAATTCCTGTATGGTCCCCAAAGCACCTCCAGGAGTAATTTCTGAGTGCAGATCCAGGACACGAAACAAAATGTAAAAATAAAAATTATTTTATACTTTGTGCCTATCTTATTTCATTAAATATTCAAAGTTACTTAACATATTCTTATCATTGCCTTTGAAAAGGAATGCTTGTGTAGAAACTACTATCTGCAATATTGTTCTATTATATTATTTATATTATAGTTGCTAATATATTTTATATAGACTTTATTTCAATCACCAAGTGATATATAGTTACAAAGTCGTTCATGATTGGGCATCTGTAATGCAATTTTCCAGTACATATCACTTCAGCAGTGTACATTTCTTCACCAATATCCCAAGTTTAGCTCCCAGACCTCCAAGCCAACCATAGTCAGCTTCTGTTTCAATGCTCTCTTCCTTCTACTCCTCCTCCTCCTTCTTCATCTCCTCCTCCTCCTGTCTTCTCCACCTCCTCTTCTTCCCTCTTCATCTTTTCATCTTCTTCATCTTCCCCTCCTTCTCCTTTCCTTCCTCCTCTTCTCCTCCCCCTCTTCTCTTCTTCTCCTACTTCTCCTTATTCTTCTCCTTCTCCTTCTCCTTCCTCCTTCTCCTCCTCCTCCTTCTTCTTCTTCTTTCTTCTTCTTCTTCTTCTTCTCCTTATTCTTCTCCTTCTCCTTCTCCTCCTCCTCCTCCTTTACCTTCTCCTCATTGTCTTCTCCTCCTTCCCCTATTCTTCCTTCTTCTTCTTTGTCTCCTCCTCATCTTCCTCCTCCTCTTCTTCTCCTCCTCTTCCTCCTCTTCTCTTCCTCCTCCACCTCCTGCTTCTTTTCTTTCTCCTCCCTCTTCCTTACACCTCCCTCTTATCCCCACCTACTCTTCTTCCTATCACTCCTCAACTCCTCGGTCCTTCACCTCTTCCTCTTACTCCTTCTTCTGCTGCTTCTGTTCCCCCATATTCCTTTCACACTATGATTTTCCATACTCTTACTGATAACGTAACACATCTATCACTTTTCCTCCTTTCAGAACTCAGTTTTTATCAGTGTTATCATTTCTATATAATTGTCATGGCTAAAACATTTTAAGAGCCTTTATTCTGCAGAGCATCTTGCTTGCTTTCTTTCTGTTTTGTGGTTGTTTTCAGTCCAGGCAAAGAAAATGTATCTAGGTGTTAAAACCTACCAACCTCAGTAGTTCCCTTCCTGGACACAGCAGATGACCAGTAGTGTTTGCCTTCACTCAGCACCAAATAGCAAGCTCTGTCAGCAGAACATCTTACATGCAGCAGGGCATGGCGGGATCACAGAGTTGAAGAAAAAGAAACAACTGAAGAGAGACAGAGGGGGAGAAAGAGAGACAGAGAGACACAGAGAGAGAGAGAACAAGTTCATGAGAATGAGCAACATAGAAGATTCCACAGTTCGTTAATACTCCAACCTCCTGTTCCAGTTATCTCTATGAACCCTTGGTTTTGGAAAGAAAACAAACTTTCATAAAAGGGAGATGCATAATAAACATTATCAAATAATGTTATCTACCTTAAATATACCCCCTCTTTCTTACAATGTAAAATATTTACTCTTTTCCCTCTGCACTTTCCTACAAAGTTGGTGTTCAAAGCCCCAATTTCTGAACACCCCTTTGAGGTGTTCTAAACTAAATTATTCTCATGTGCACTCAAGCTGCAGATTTTAAAACTGCTCTCCTCTTGTTAATTTTTCTTCTGTGAGTTTAATATCCATGATTCCAGATGAAGAACTCAGGAGGATAGAGAAAACAGTTTCTTTATTCCACTTATATCAGTAACGGTGAAAGAACATAAAAAAGGCTTAATATATGTATGTATATATATATATGTGCACATTCATGCATCTTGTATCTATCATATAAACATCATATATAGCACATATATACTTCTTTCTGTTGAATATAAGTATACTTCATATGTGTGTGTTAAATGCAGTTCTTTGCACAATATATTCAGTAATCACTTCCGTGGGTTTGGTATGGGATATTCTTGACTGCCTTCAAGGTAAGTGTCCAACATACTGTAATAACTTTCTAGCACCACAGGTAATTTTTAAAAGTATCTTTTATTAAAGGTCTTCAGAAATTCATTCTTACAGTCAAAGTAGAAAGATTGTGCATTCATATTTAAAAAGTGACAAAGCCAACTTTTTCAAGTTAACCCCTTTCTTTCCTTTTTATGTCTAAATGGACAATTTTGGCTATTGGTATAGATAATTTTTTGGGACTGTTTAACTTTCTTATCTGCATTTACAATATGAATTTGTGACTACCATGGACATTTTCAATTAATCTTATAAACTTTTAGTAGTTTAGTACCCAGTTAATATTTAATAGATATATAATAATGTAAGGTTGAGTTGATATTGTACCAATTATATACACACAGAAAAAATCAGCATTCTTTTTTTTTTTTTTGCTTTTTTGGGTCACACCCGGCGATGCTCAGGGTTTACTCCCTGGCTCTGCACTCAGGAATTACTCCCTGGCGGTGCTCGGGGACCATATGGGATGCCGGGATCGAACCCAGGCCGGCACAGGCCGGCTGCGTGCAAGGCAAACGCCCTACCCGGCTGAGCTATCGCTCCGGCCCCAAAATCAGCATTCTTTAACTTGTAGACCCAGCTACATCCTGTATATGACTTTAGTGTGACTTCCTCAATTTTATTACAGTATTAACTTTCCATATTTTTTCAGGTATTAACATTAACTTTACCACCTGTAATTAAAATGTATTTGTTTCCAGTAAATGAATTGGATTGTTGTTTCTTTCTTCCTTTTGCTCCAAGTGGGCAATATAAAGACCTGGAAACTTGAAACCTTGTGGCACATTAGTAGAGCAGTTACAAACACACATGCACACACACACACACACACACACAAACACAAATCATAACATACATGCATAAAGCTCCCGTTTTGCAGCTTGGATTTGTTGCAAATCCAACTTTGGATTTGCAGCTTGACCTAACAAAATATACCGTTTCTATAAGGACTTCTGTTTAGAGTCCCACTTTTGTCGCTTGAGACAGTCTTTAAAAAGTGAATGTTTTCACTTAACTCTTCATTGCAGTTAGATTATAAAAATTCCCTGGTGGAAAATCAGATAGTTTGGAGAATGCACTGATTTGTGCTGATGAAGACATAATCTTCTGAAGAGTTAATATTCTCTAACACCCTCCTGCTGCAAATTGGCTTTAGGATGCCCTAGTGACCCAAAAAAATTCATGTTCCTGTGAATCTTTTAACACCTAGTATAAAAAGGAGTAATTTAGTCACTGAAGAAAATTTAAACCACAGAAGGTTCCATTGTTTAAATCATCCTCAGGGGGCAAATGGCAATTCTGAAAATTTCATTACCTCACTTGAAAAGCTTACAAAGCGATCCTCTGGTGGCTTGAAGGAGGTAATACTCAAGTTTCTATAGAAATCAAGGCATTTTATTTACATTAAGGAACAGTATTGGACTTCTGTTTCTAGGTCAGGATGGACATAGCAGTCAGTAAGAGGGAAAGAAGCTTGGGACAATAAGGAGATTGACAACAGAAAATGATAGTGTTTCTTCCAGCACCAAAACTAAGTCTGAAGTTCTAGAAAGTATATGAATTTGTAACTTAACTATATTTGTTCTCTGAATATTTCCAACTTTGGATTTAGAAAAAATTGACACAGGGGAAAGAACAAGTTTTTTTTTTTTTTAATTTAAAATATGTAGAAATGAAGCCAGCAGTTCTGTTGATGCCACAGCTTATTAAAGATGCAAATTAAAAATATCAAAAAGCATGGAGATTTACTTAACCTTTTACCAAGTGTAAATCTTTAATCTGATCTAAATATTAATTTCATTGATTTTGCTTTAAGTTTAATAACACACTGAAGTTGTGAGGTGTTAACGGTACTTTTAGTGGTCAAGTACTGCATTTGAGAATTGATAGTAAGTGACTGATTTGAAATTCAGTCAGGAAATCATATTATATTGCACAACATATATCTGCTTTAGTGAAGAACTGACAAACGGCAAATGCCTCAGAGGAGAATTTCACACTATTAAAAGCAAAAGATTAATGTACTTGAAATGAATTTGCATTCAACTGTAAAACAATGCTATTATGCCACTTTTGTCTTTTCTTTTAAAAAAATGTACTGTGTTCTGTTTTAGAGATTCCTCTTCCTAAATTAGAAAGTTATGTAATACAAAAATAAAATTGAGAACATATTAAAACAAAAAAAAACAGGATATTTAATTTATAAACATTAACTCCCTTTACATTTTATTTTGGGGTTACTTTTGAACTTGCATTTTTTAATATGATAAACCAAATTAACTATGCATGGTACATTTAAAATTAAAAATATACAATGACTTAAAGAGCTATTGTTGTGGCTTTTAAAATATGAATTAATTTAGCAATTTTAGAACTAGTACTAATGCAAGCAATATAATATCCAAATGACAAGAAAATAAGGCATTCTTTCCTTCTTGTTCAGGCCACCCCTTTCATCTTCTCTAAAAATGAGACTCACAAAAAGCATAATTACTTGAAATTGTCTGAAGTAACAGGAAGAATAGTTTAAAATCACTTTATCACTTGTCAAATCCCAATCTATCTCTGACAATGTAAATTAGACACAACTGAAAATAAAAGATGATGATTAATCACTTTAGAGAATTACCTGCCAGATTCACCAGTCATTGGAACTAGATTTCTTACTGAAACATGCCCTATAATGATTTAGGTACATACTTCATCACTTCACTTTGTTCATGACACAATATTTGAGATATGAAAATGAATAACCTAGTCCCAAGCTAAATCTCTATTGTGCTAACACAGGAAACAGGAGAGTGGACAATAAGTTGTGTTAATGTACATTTGCAGCTATCACATGTTATTTGCATCTATATCTTACTCTGCCTTGGAGATGTTGGCCAGTGCGAAGATTTTTTTCTACCATTATGACTGTCATCTCAAAAATATTCTATTTGATTTTTTCTTTCCAAATTATTAAAATTTCATTATTATTTTTCATGTTGTTTTTCCTTGAACTCAGCTGTTTCAGAGTGAAAAGTCCATAATAAATTGATTGGAGTGATATATTCATATTTGTATTTAAATTGTAACGTAACATGGAATATTAATTTCCTGATGATCATTTTCAAAATTTAAGTAAGCTCTATGTGTGACAATTGAGTCATTGATTTACTTATAATATCAAAATGTTTTATATTTGATTCATTTTGAGCTGAATTAAATCACAATTTCTTTTGTATTCAATATAGGTTTGCACAGTAGTTTACTTTTCACAGTGATAAAAATACTGTTATAAAAATGTTTTTGATAATCCTCTGAAGAATAATAAGTTTCTTGCTGCAGGAAACATTTTAAAATTCAATTTACTGCCTTTTCTATTTCCAAACCCTACTTTTTTTCACATAGCACCTATAGCAGTTAGTTTTCTTTACAACCTAAAATTTTAGAAATGATACTAAGTTATTAATAGAGAATAAATTAATGAGCTCCCACTCAGTTTATAAAGTATAGGAATATACTTAGCAGAGATTCTTTGTCCTATGGTGACCTTTGTCGCTTTGGGGCTTTTTTCTTGCCACTGTGTTTCCCAACTTACTGAATAAAAGCCACAGTAGTCTTTAATGTTTATGAAACATCAGACTTTATATAGAACATTTATAGGTTCTATTTTGTCTAACTAAATTGTTGATAATTTCCAAAATCCACAGTTGACTTAGTAATTAATATTTAGCTATAAATATCCTTTATATAATAAATACACTCATGACATAATGATCACAACTATTAAATGACATCATCATGGCAATTCCTCCTCTATGTTAAACCATGATGATGTTTAGGTTTTTTTTCTACAAGGCAATAAAAAAATCATGGTGTCTTTTCCTATCATCACACTTAGAAATGTATGTTTCATATATATTTAATTTTGGCTCATTTATGCACATCATATGATAAAAATAGATTTATCATAAAACACATATAATAGAGCAGTCAATTTAAATTTGAAAGAAATAAGTTTATTTTAAAGCTTCAAGTTTTCTCACTTCAAGGAATAAATAGAAGATCGTAATAGCACTATGTCTATTAAAGCAATGGAATTAATACCACTCTTCTCCAAAGTTAGCAACTAGCAGTTCTTGGCTCACTGGAATATTCCATCAACTTTCAAAGAGAAATTATAGGAATATTTACAGTTTCTTTACACAACCAAAACGTGGTTTATTAGGTGAATATAAATTGTGCTGCACCAGTATAATACAATATTATTGTCACTTAATAAATAAACCATTAAACCATTAAAATAAATGGAAGCAGCATAAATGCATATTTTTAAACTTACAAAAGTAATGATTTATTTGAGCATGACAATTTATGAAGTTCTAAATTCTAGAGTTGAGACAAGCTATACCAATGCAACCAACAGTGTCGTTTTCTTCCATCAGAGTTCCCAGTACTCTTCCTTCAAGCTTTAATACCAGCTTGCCACCTTCATGGCACATTTTCACATTTGTTAAAGTTTGGGTCTCTTGTTTTAATGATGTTGACTTTATGATTAGGATATTTGGCTATAATGTTCTTTATACCAACTGGATTCCACAGGAAATCAAAAGATCACGTGGCCACCCACCTACAAGATGGTCAGACTTCTTTGTCAAGACCCTGAACGAAAGGTTTGAGGCTCTTTGTATTCCTGAAGCAACCAGCTGCCATTGGGCCACACTGGCACGTGATAGGGTCAAATGGAAATATTACTGGTGCCCACTCGAGCAAATCGACGAATAACGGGATGTCAAGTGATCAAGTGATCAAGTTCTTTATACCACTGATGTACGCACTTGTATCCTCTTGGCCCGTTTTCTGCATTGCTTCCTGTTGGTCTCTTCTCCATCTTTGATTTCTTTGCTTCTTCTGTCTTTCTCCTCCCTATTCTCTGGAGTAGGGCAACTAGGTACTCCTCCCCTTTAAAGAAACCTCACTCCTGAGGGCTGGAGTGATAGCCCAGGGGGTAGGACGTTTGCCTTGCATGTGGCCAGCCTGTGCTGGCCTGGGTTTGATCCCCGGCATCCCATATGGTCCCCTGAGAGCACCACCAGGAATAATTCCTGAGTGCAGAGCCAGGAGATACCCCTGCGCATTGCTGAGTGTGACCCAAAAAAAAAAAAATCCTCACTCCCTATCCAGTAATTTTATATAACACGTATTAGTGAAATAATCCTGTGTGTATCTTTCTTTTGGTTTAAATCAATAACATTATATCTTCAGTTCCATCAGCAGTGAATTGCATCATTTCATTGTTCCACATAGTTATGTAGTATTCCGTTGCATTAATATACCATAGTTTCTTGATTGACTTATCTATAATTGGACTCCTAGTTTGATTCCATACCTTAGCTATTTTAATGAGTATACAACTAATAATGGTGTGCATATGTTCTTTTGAATTAATTTTTGTGTGTCCTAGTAGATACTCAGAAGTGAAACTCCTGTTATATGGCAGCTCAACTCTTAGTTTATTGAGCTACCATCACACTATTTTCCACAGAGGTTGGACCAGACAATATTCCCACCAGCAGTGGATGAGATTTCCTTTTTTCACCATACCCTACCCACACAGATTTTTTCCAAGTATTTTTTGATAAATTTGTTTATCACTGATTTGAAATGGTACTTTGATTTAGATTTCCCTACTAGTAAGTGACTATAAGCTTTTTTTTTGATGCCTTTTAGCCATCTTTTTTCTTCCTGAGAGAAACCCCTGTTCATTTCCATTCACCATATATTTTTGATGAGGTTTTTGGAATTTTTTGGTGTTAATCTTTGTTAGTACTTTATGTATATTAAACATCAATTCTTTCTCCAATGAGTTGACTGCAAACATTTTCTACTATTCAGTTGCCAGTCATTTCAATTTAGCCAATGTTATTAACTGCATTACCCAGTAAAAGAAATTATTTTTAAAAAGCTTGATACAAGATTTTATATATTGTTTATAATAGACACTGCATAAACTTACTTTTGAAATTTTATTATATTCTTTGATTGACTTTTAGGATTCACATGACAGTACTCTATCCTAGACACATGCTTTATGCTCAGTAGTCACTTTACAGACGAGAGGGATCACATGGAGGGGCAGGGCTTGAACCTGCAGTAGTTGTTTACAAAAAAAGCTTTGCCACTATGCTCTCTGGCCCCTTGTAAAACACTGTTGTTTTATCTTAGAAGGTCACATGTCATGTTACTCAGATCGTTCTTGACTTTGTGTTAGCCATATGGTGCATGCAATTATTGGTGCAGGGAAGAAAACTGCTGGTGGGCTTGGCATTGTAATATATTTGCTTAAGACTCAACTATCAACATATTATGAATCACGGTTTAATTAAATACAAAATTACTTTTAAAGTTAATTAATAAGACACAATTCACCACAAAGTTATAGTTAAAAAGAACAAAAACCTGATTAAAATAGAATTTATAAAGAACTTAAAAAATTCTTATAAAGAATGACAACTATTTGATTTAACAAGAATTTTATAGGGGGAGAGAATTGGGGACATTGGTGGTGGGAAATGGGCACTGGTGGGGAGATGGGTGCTGGAACACTGTATGACTGAAACCCAAACATGAGCATCTTTGTAATTGTATAACTCACGGTGGTATAATAAAATATTTTTAAAAATTGCTTTATACAGGATATTATATATATTTTCTAGAATTAAGAAAATATTTAGGGGCAATGAAATTCCACCGAAAAGTTATTGAGCTATATACTGAGAATAAGGTAGATTGAGGTAGTGTAAACTTGATGAAATTGATTAAATAAAATATATCAGTGAAACTCTTGAATTATATATGATTTATTCATTAATTAAAAATTATATCCATAGAAACAGCACTGATTCTCTGCTGCTAAATAGGAAAAAGTATTAACTAAATGTTTTCAAACCTTCTCAAGCCTAAAAATTATAAAATATTAAAGAATTGTTTGTTAAACATACTTAGTTTTAGGGATGTGAAATATATTGGAAACATAAGATTAAAAGCATAAGATAATGTGGGAAGATAGTTCAGAGAATAATGGTTCTAACAAAAAATAATATATGTGAAGGCTAGGTTGAAAGAAAAAAGGATGAAAGAGAGGAAGGCTTAGAAAATAGATGAAAATAATTCCCTTAGACAATGAGAAATGGAAAGGTAGATTGAGACAAAGCACAAAGAGAAAAGGGAAAGAAGAAAAATTAGAGAACAGTTCTGTTAAAGGTCGATTTAACCTTCACATCAAAGTTTAACTCAATTTCCTAGATACATTTTGAGGTTAGTAATGTCTTATTAACTTAGTTTTCTCTGACTGCAGCTAGAATCTAAATGTGATTCATATGAGTGCTTTGCAGGGAAGGTGTGTAACTGGCTCACAGGTCTTTGAAGGCTTAAGGTCACATTGAGCCTGCAATTGCCACAGAAATCTGATAAATATTTCCAGGACCCTTGTGCACCCAAATAAAGTCCAAGGTATCTGGATTGTTAGAATCTTCGATAGGTATAAGGAAACTTCTTTATAACAATTTCCTTTTTATTTATGTTCAAAAGGAAGAGAGATTTCTGAGATAATAACTACCAATTTTGAGTCCTAAAACTCTCAAGTTTGACTCCTGAATCACAACAGTACAATATTTGACATTTTTTATGTTACTCTTCTAGATTCTTCTCTTGAGCTCTACACTCAATAATGCATTTAATTGTGATCATTTTGGTGGTTCCCCCAAGCACTACCAGTGGTCATTCCTGAAAACAGAGTTAAAAAGTAAACCCCAGTGTGGGGACAGGATATCATTATTTTATTGATAGACTAATTTTGATGGCTATTGATTCCACACTGTTATCCTATATTTTCTGAGAAAAACCATGACTCTCGTGCTATGAATTTAACCATTGAAAACATCTACTCATGGAATATTTTTTTTCATAAAACTGATTTTTTTTTCTTTTTGGGTCACACCCGGTGGCGCTCAGGGGTTACTCCTGACTCTGCACTCAGGATTTACTCCTGGCAGTGCTCGGGGACCATATGGGATGCCGGCGATCGAACCCCTCTGGCACAGGTCAGCCCGCGTGCAAGGCAAACGCCCACAGCTGGGCTATCGCTCCGGCCCCTAAAACTGTTTTTTTTAATCAACTTAATACACAGAATCATGATCTATGTAATCCAATATTGATTAGCTAACATTTTTGTTGTGGCAAATGTTATTCTATCGTATGTATATGCTTCATTTTTCTTTGTCTACTCATCTGTTGATGAACATTTATTTGTTTCCACATCTTGGCTTTAAGAACCGCTCTGCAGTAAATATCGTGCTAATATCTCTTTAAGATGTGGTGGTCAGCGCAATGGCACAGTGAGTAGGGCAGTTGCCTTGCAGATGGCCTGGGTTCAATCGGCATCACATTAGGTTCCTTGAGCCCTGCCAGGGGTAATTCCTGAGTGCAGAGCCAGGAGTAACCCCTGAGTCTCCAGGTGTGACCAAAAAGAAAAATAAATATTAATTCAGTTCTTTGGACTTGTGTAGAAATGTTATTGCTAAATATTTGATCATCCTAGTTCAAAACCTTTGAATAATATACATGCTGTTTTCATAGAACTATACTACTTTGAAATGTCAGCAGTAGTATTCAAGAGTTTCAATTTCTCCAGTTGTTGCCTTTAAAATTAATTGCCTCCTGTTAGGTAGGAAATGGTATTTCATTGTCTTTTCAATTTTTATATCTCCATAACAAGAGCTGTTAAACATTTCTTTTTATACTTTTTCACTTTTTTTAAGTCTTGGCTACTTAATATCTATATAATTCCTTAATATATTTAAAACAAATTGATGTTCAAGTTTTTAAAGCTAATGATGTAACACTATATATGCCCCAAATCAGAGCTTTTAAATATATAAAATAAATTTTGTTAGAAAAAGATGTAGAATAAGATACAATACATTACAGTTAGGAGACTTTAAATAATAATCATTGTCAGGGGGCTCCGCCGGGTCCCCAACAGTGCCGGGAAGCAAGTTCCCTTCTACCTCCGAGCCAGCGAGGAATGGATGAAAACTCAGGAATCCGATGCAGTTTTAAAAGGCTTTACTTATCACAGGTTCAGGCATACAAATCAGCAAAAGGAGAAGCCCGGTGCTTAGGATTCCAGGCTAGAACCCCAGCCACGTGTAGGCCAAGATGGCGGCCACCATGTGTAAAGGCTTTGTAAAAGGGGAAGACAAGACTTCCAAGAAGGGTGAACGCTCACAAAGAGCCCAAAAAAGAAGCGCATGAGAGAGGAAACCGGCTAGTTTATACCCCCTGCAACTCAGACCTTCCTCCCACTGTTATGGAAAGCAGGGAGGGTCCAATGCCCTTAGGTAATCCCTCCCTGCACCTCACCTAGGCCCTTTAGTATGCTAATGTTTTGAGCCAAGATCTGCCTGGAAATGCCTTTATAGGGTAGAGAAGGGGGTTTCTGAGATGGCATGTCTCTGTACCAAAGACTAATACTAATGCCAGTTAAATATTTCTCCAAGCCTTCACAAGTCTCCTCTACTTCATTGTAGTTTTGTATTTTAGTTGCCTTTTGAGTATATCAGGGAGCCATGCTTGTTTGCTTGGGAGCAAACAGCATTTCTCTCTGGTCTAATTACCCAGGGGTCCTGCGTGGCCAGGCTAATATGCTGGTAATATCTAGCTAGTCCCACGATGATTGTGGTAGCATGGGAGAATATTTATACCAGCTAGTACAGCATACATGGTCAGATAAACTGCCACATTTAGACTACCCCCTTATCTACGAAGTGATTTGCAGTAGGCAATCCAGAGCAGATGCAGTGGCCCTTAGGAGTCCTGCAACAATCATGACATTCAAACAGATTAATAAATAGTATATTTGTACACCAATATAGAGTAAATGGACCTATCAGGTCTACACAGAAAAGTTCCATTAAACTACACCAGATTTCACATTCTTCTCAAGTGTACACAGATCTTTCTCTGGAATAGATCACATCCCAACTCAAAAAAGCCATAAATAATATTTAAATATTTAAACAAAACAAATTATGTTTTCTATAGCAACATGATAAAACTATAAATCAATTGCACAAGGAAGTAGAAGACACAAATAGATGGAGATTAAGACATGTAACTTTATTCCTGAGTTACGTAGTTCCTGTATGGATCACTTCCATTTTACTTCAGGTGTCTGTGCAAAGAACTTGTATCTCATGTGGTTGTGAAATTATTTTGAAAGCAACATTTATATGATAGAACTTTCCTATTTGACCTAGATTTTCTTCAGCAATCATCTGGGCTTTTAATAAGCTAGTGCCTGTGACCATTCTTCTCAGAATTAAATTATTCTTAATTTAAGAATATCCTAGAGAATGGTATTAATTTGATCCCAGAGAAGATCATAATTTGCATTTATTTAATATTTTGTTTCTCAGACACATGTGAAATTACAAGATTATCACATTTAATGCTAACAAGAAATAAAGTGTCTTCTTTTTTACCTCTGCACTGCCAATGAGACCCTGAGACACAAGTGACATGTAACAATAAGATGAGGTCGGAATATTAGCACACCAAGGATATCAGAATTTTACTGGGGCTGTCCACATTTATATAACATTTACTTACTGAAATTACAAACTTTACTTCCACATATTTTCAGGGAAAATAAATATTGCATTTCCTCTTTCAGAGGTGAGCTTTGTGCTAATCTAGAATCAATAGATAAACATTTACCCACTTCTGGTTAAAACTGGCTTAGGATTGGAGAAATGGTACATTAATTAGGGCATTTGCTTTGCATGATTCAAATCTAAATTCAATCCCTGGCACCAAGATGGCATTCTAAGCACTACCATGAGTGATCCCTTGGTGCAGAAATGGGAATAATTCCTGAGCACCGATAGTGAGGTGCAAGAAATGAATGATTAAATATGTTTTTAAAAATGTACAGTTAAAATTAATAAAAGATTGTCTATACTTCTAAAAGTATAGAATTTTTTTCTGAATCATGGAATTTATTGACATATAAACCTATTCAATTTTTACAATAAAAAAATTAAGAGCCGTCTAAGTGTAATACAGCATCCTAAATGTTCAATGATTGAACAAAATGTTCAATCATTGAGCAAAAAATTTTCAATGATTATGCCAACATAGATTACTACCAAATTCAATAAATATGCAGAAAATTTGTATCAACCTACATTGTTCTTTCATGCTCATGTATAGCAAGTTTTTTTTATAGTAAGTTGTTTGATTAATTTTGCTTCTCTAGAATTACAACAGATGGCATCAGCCATATAGTATTTATGTGTAATTGTCATTTTTCTACTCAGTATTTTTTTATATTTATCCATGTTGTTATATTAATTAGTACTTCATTTATCACTAATTATTTTTTGGCCACTGAGCAAGTCTGAATACATATGTTTTTTCTTTTTACCTATAGATACACATTTGAGATTTTAAACATAATATTATAAGCAAACTTGTGTTTACCAATTTTTGCCACACTCAGCGGTGCTTATTACTCCAAACTGAACTCAAGGATCAGTCTTGGACATACTCAGCTGGCCATACGGGATGCTGCAGATCAAATGAGGGTTTGCCACATGCAAATAAAACGCTCTTGCTCTTCTATCTCTCTGGTGTCTATTATCAACATTTTTGTGCATGTCTTTTCAAGGATAGATTCTTGTATTTTAATATATAAATACGAGCTTTATTGTTAGCTTTTATGTTAAGTGCAAATTTAGAAGAAACTGAATATTACTTGTTTATATATAGTTGCTTATTTTTGTTAGTTATTAGTAATGCTGTAGGAACCAAGCTTGTAGTGCTCAGAGGCCCAGACCACTGTAGCCATTGCTGTGGGTCTTGCATACATTTCAGATATGTGAGCTAACATGAGAACTTCCCTCCCCAGTAACATCTCTCTCTTTTTACTCTCTCTTTCCATATAATACATGTATGTGATTCTATATAAATTTATGTATATCACTTGATCACTTGACATCCGTTATTAGTCAATTTTCTCGAGCAGGAGCCAGTAACGTTTCCATTTGTCCCTATCATGTGCCAGTGTAGCCCAATGTCATCTGCTTGCTCCAGGAATATGAAGAGCAATTTGTTCAAGGTCTTGATGAAGAAGTCTGACCATCTTGTAGGTGGGCGGCCACGTGATCTTCTGACATCCCGTGGGATCCAGTTGGTAACGGCTCTAGTCCAGAGTTGTCTCCAGTTGCATTACATGTCTAGACCATCTAATCTTTGATGTAAGTAAATTTATGTATTTATTTAAATATATATTTGATGGTGTTGTATATAACACTGAAAATGTTTTATTTGTGTGTTTTTTAAAATAAACTAAGAATGGATTACACTAAATTCACTATTTAAATATGAAGTCTATGCCATTCAATTGACTCCTTTTATATATTTTTTATCTTTCCTCTTCCTTCCTTTCTGATAATCATGAATTATTTAGTAATCTAATTTTTTATTTAGTGTAATGCTTTAGTTATACTCTTGATCCATGTGAGCAAAATTGTATGGTGTCTATGTTTTTAATAAGAAATTTCTCTAAGATTATTACACTCTAAATGTATCCATGTTAATGCAATTGCTAGGATTTTCCCCGAGAGGTTAATAGTATTCATTACACCTGTAAGCCACATCTTTTTCAATTATCTAAATATAGACTTTCCATGTTTGTCTTTGCTTATTAACTTTCCGAAGCTCTAATTCTGATCTTCCTTTAAAAGTGTTGTAATAATATACATGTACATAAGGTATATGTTCTGACGAGTTCTGACGTGAGGGAAGTCAGGATGTGGAAAATGGAAATTTTCCTCTTGTCAGAACTCCACCCAGCGACAGCCTATCACAGCCTGTTTCGTACAGCTTCTTGCAGCCTCGCGGTTCATCTATAAATACTATATTTAGAGGTGACTACAAGGGTATGCCACCTGCATGGCAAGCCTGGCAAGCTGCCCTGTTTTATTTGATATGCCAAATACCAGTACAATTATATTAGTTCATTCCCATGACCTAATATAATGCTTTGAGGCTCTTTATGTTCCTGGAGCGAATAGATGCCCTTGGGCTCTACTAGCATGAGACAGGACATATGGAGATATTACTGGGCCCGCTCTAGCAAATAGATGATCAACGGGAGGATAGTTAGAGTGATAGTAAAGGTATATGTTACCCTGAATTTGCATTTTTTTTACTTTTGGGGGGTAAATATTCAAAAAAATCTTTACACTATCTCCATAGTGTTTGCCTCCATTTATGTTCCTATTTGCATGAGTACTCTTCTTCCCACAGCTTCTTCAACAACTCTATCATTTTAAATTTTGTGAATTCCCTGAATACTTTGGATATTAATGTTGTCTCAGTAATTGTATATCTCATGGTTATATGATAAAAATTAAAAATAAAAACAAAGTCTCTATGTTGTCATGAGTTAGTCTGATACTTAATATACAAGACCTATTTGGGGGGAGGGAGTAAGATGCAACAGTCCATTAATGATCACGGTGTCTGCATGACTCCCAAGAAGAATCAGGTGGGCAATGGAGATATGACTTTATTTTTTAACCTAGAAATGTTCTGCTCAGGTACAGCAGAGTTTGGACGTTGACTTACATTACATTAATAAAATCATTATGTATACTTCTCTGATGACATCAGTAGCAAGAGCTTAAATTGTGCATGATATGTTGTGTTTGATAACCTATAAGAATTAAAGAAAATATGGCTCATGTGCCTATCAGACTTTCAAGTCCTAATTTGCTCCATTCTCACTCTAACCTTTCTGAATTTGTGGACTCAGTGGAATTATTGTCATTGAAGGAAAAGCCTTTAATCCTGCTATTTATTTTATCATCATACTTTTGCTATATGAAAGAAACCTTTTCCATCAAGTCAAAGATCATTCTGTACAAAGTTATATATTTTAAATATCTGATAAATATAGTTCCTTTATGTCTATTTCTATAAATAATTTTATACTATTATAACATAATAATTATTTTATAATAATAAATAATATTTATTCACTTGTATCACTTGTCTCCCTGTTGTTCATCAATTTGCTTGAGCGGGCACCAGTAATATCTCCATACGTTCTATTGAAATCAAGTGTAGCTCAAGGACATCTGCTTGCTCCAGAAACAGGAAGAGCCTCAAACCGTTTCTTCAGGTAATGGGAATGAGGTCCATAGTTGTTACTGATTTTTGGCATATCAAATAAAACAGGGGTAGCTTGACAGACTCTGCCTTGTAGGTGGTATAATCTCAGTAGAATGCTCTCATCTCGAGCATTTACTGATGAAACTCAACAGGGAAAGATCAGGTTTTCTCTTGGATGGAGCTCTGAATAGCTGTGGAGTCTGGGTGTTGATAATGACTGACCACATGGTGTGGGGGTACCTCTGGCTTCTTGCTAGTTTTACTGGGATGACGGGCCATGACTAGAACCTGCCTAGAACTGTATGCAGTGCATAAATGTGAAAGATCCTGGGAAGGATCTGATCCTAATATCCAATACTATCTAAGATGGAGCTGTGGGTCTGGCAGTGTCTCTCTTCTGGGGTTGCTGGCATGGAGGTGGAAGAATGGGAGGAGGAGCCCAAATCCCCACTCCAAGTCCGGCCAGCGTGGCCCCTCCCCGCATGTGTGAGGAAACCCTTGGAGCTATGTTGGACACTGCCAGGAGCCATATTAATTTATATTATTAATACAAATAATAAATATATATATAAACAGAGCAAACAAATTAGAGTCTAATTTCTTGAGACTGTCTTCATGCACTACTTCACCTTTTGCCTTTTCATATGCCTTAACACTTTCATGCTTTATGTTCCAAACATCTTCGTAACAAATGCATGACCTCACTCGACTCTTGCCCTTACTTAGGCTTTTAGTGTTGTTTTCACATAGCAAACCATTAACATATATTACTTAGCAACCTTCTATGAATTCGGAATCCCTCTGAAGTGCCCTTTCTTCATGCCTATACCTTTGGGATTGGGCCATGTTTCCAGATTCACATTCTTAATTTTTGTACAAGCAAGACTAATTTAATGTCTATTTCTTTATTAGAATGTCAGTAACTTCAGAGGAGAAACAATACTTGACTATAATTGGACTTAAAGGAAAGCATCTGTTTCCTAATAGAGCAGTAAATGAATAAGGTTTAGTAATGAGACTTTTCACATCATCCTTTCCTGTCATTATTATGAGTTTTATCACTTTGGTCAAGATCACAGGGAAGTAAAAAAAACTCCACATCTTAATCTAAAAACCTCATAAATGTAGAGGAGTGCATGGCATTGTTTATAAATCAATGCTGTCACCCAGGACATCTAGTAAATTTTCTGTACCTGTTGTAGTACACTGTTGCCCAAATCCTCTGCATCTTGCCTGGAATTACCTCCTGCAGGCCATTATGTTTATAAAGGGTGGGAAATAGTTTGAATTTGTGACTTTATGTGGCAGAATATTTCACCATGCATTATATGTTAGCTGGTATAAATATTTTCCCTCATACTACCACAATCATTGTGGGACTAGATAGATCTTACCAGTATATTTACCTTGCCATTATGGATCTCTAAGTAATTAGACCAGAGAGAAATGCTGTTTGCCTCCAAGTAAGCAAGCATGACTCTAATAAGTCTAAAGGCTAAATACAAAACAACTATGAAGTAGAGACGAGAATCTTGTGAAGGCTTGGAGAAATATATACCTGACTGTAGAATATCCATTGGTACAGATACATGCCCTTGCCCCCCACTTTACTCTCCAGGGGGTAATTCCAAGGCAGATCTTGACTGAGGCAATATTAGCATTTCAATGGGGCTAAGTGAGGTCCTGGGAGAAGTTACCTGAGGGGGATTGACCCTAACTGCTTTCCATTGATGTGGGCGGTATGGGCTGAAAAGGTAAAAAGCTGTACTCATTTTGCCATTGTGCCTTTTCGCCTTCGCCTCTCTCCTCTCCACCTCTCAGTTCTCTTGCCTGTTGGGTCTTAGCACATGATGTCAACCATCTTGACCTAAGATTCTGAACATACATGTGACTGGGGGCCCAGCCAGGAATCTAAAGTTTGGGGTTTTCCTATTGTTGGATTGCATACCAGAACAAGTGTGAATAAAGCCTTTGAAACATTGCTGGATTTGAGTCTATCTCTTCCCTCCAATGGATGATCCCCTGGGGCAGAAGGGATACCTAGACTCTGCTCCTGGATTTTGTCAGGGTGCCCAGCATACCCCCGAGAAGTGGAGGTTCCACTGAGATTCCTGTCCTGCTCCCGGTTTTGTAGGGGCACCCAGAGTACCCCAACAAGTGGAGGCCCCATCAAGATTCCTGCTCTGCTCCCAGATTTTGTGTGGGTGCCCTTCACCCCCAAAATGTACCTATATGCATGTATATATATTTAGGAATATTATATAATGTATACTATAGCATTATATACAACATATAATAATGCATGTATCATAGTTTAGAATCTGTGGTGAGTACTCATCCAACAGACTTGATTAATTGGGTTAAGGTGTAGTTTTGGTATCAGTAAATTTTGACAAGCTTCCTAGATAATTACAATGTGCAACCAAGGTTGAGATTCACTGACTCAGAGGGTTTTTGTTTTTTCTTACTGAGAAAATTGGAACAGCTTGTAATGGTTTTGTTTGCTTGGTTGGTTTTCTGAAGCCTAGCTATACTTGATGCTATATCATCAAGTTGAGTTGCCAGACATTATTTCATATTAGCATAATAAAGAACCCAAAAGATTCTTTGGAAAAGCATAAGACATTCTTTGACATTACCATATAAAAAACTATGGTAAAATAGAATGCTGGAGTGATTTTATATCATAGTTATACACAATCAGTTGGATCAATTACACAAGTAAGTGACTACAATTAATTCTTTATTTTCTTTATAAAAGTGATTTGGGAAGTATTTTCTAATAGTATTATTTGTCAAATTTAACAAACATTTAAAGACATAAAGTAATATAAAATAATAAATATTTAACTGCAGGTAAAAGTTAGGAGCAATCACATTGAGTCTTGTGGGGAAAAAAAAATGTTTGAATCATTTTGTATTAGACCTGAAACTGACATATGTCATATTGTAGAGACTTAGGTTCAGGTAGGAATAACTTTATCTGTAGAGAAGCCAAGGACTAATGTAGGCTCATGGACAGTTAATCACAATTACATTATCAGTGTTATCAAGTCCAAGTAAAGTCTCTGGACATCATGTTAATAGCCCTCTTTATAGCATAAAACGCATTATCAGGACTTAATGCTTTATACAAATACATTGCATAAGTGCAATAAAAATTTCCTAAAGTAGTATTTTCCTAAATTTTGCCACATATACCTAGTTTTGACTGTCTTTAATTTCTGCCTTCCCCCACACTGTCCCCCCCCCACAAACCTCACTACGTTTTGTTCCAAGTCCTACTTCATGATTTTGTCTAGCTTATAGAATATATACAATGTGTCTATATAATTGTTTAATGATTTTATTAAGTAACTTAGTCATATTTTATTCTCTGAGTTCATTATAATTTGTTGGTCTTAATTTTTACTTTTGGTTGAAATTTTTATCTTATATGACTCATACTTTTCTATCCAATGGCAGGCAATATTACCTTGTTAGATACTGATTATATTTGTTTTCTTACAAATATGTACACATTTGAGCTCTGGAGTATGACTAGTTTTTGGTAACTAATTTGATTATATAACTACTTGTTTTTCAGATTTAAGGTGTAGTAAGAGTATTATTTGGAGTAGGGTTTTTTACCTACATGAAAGCAAATTAATTGTAGTTTGCCAGAAGTCACCTAAATTATGCAGATTGTTGTAATATGAACTGATCCATTTCCTTTGTGTTTTGCATTTTTTTAAATTCAATTTAATATTTTGTTTCGATTTTGGGGGCATACTCAGAATTACTCAGGACATACCTCTGGCTCTGTATTCGGGATCACGCCTCCAAGGACTATAAGTTGTAATAGAGAAAGATGTTGGATTAAAGGCATGCAAAGCAAGAGACCTACATTCTGAAGTGCCATTCAGGTTCCAAAAGCCATTTTTTAAATACAAGCAAATAGATCCCAGCATCCTATATGTCCCCTGAAATCTGGCAGGAGTAATTCCAGAGTGAGGAGCTAGGAGTAATCCTTGCATATCTTCAGATGTGACACAAAAAACCAAAACCATAAAAGTAAAACCTAAAAAAAAAAATGACAAAAAATTCTTTTCATGCAGTTCTTAGACAACCAGATTAACTTACCTTATATTATTTCCATCCTACAGGGACAACTCTCTTTTGTTACTCAATAAAGCATATTGAAAAATGGATTTAGTGTGTTTTTCTGAGGCATTTTATATTTCATAGTGAGTTCTTTTTTATTACCATTATTTAAACACCTCTAATGAAAACAAGTATATATCTCTTTATTCAACTTGAACATACTTTTAATGAAACTATATTTTTAAATTGAATAGCCTGCTAATAAGAGTCAGTGAGAGGTTGACATCCAGTTCAAACTCACTTGTCTTTAAGATATTTCTATTTCAAAGTCAGTGCAATAAGTTTCAGAGACCTTACTGTAATCAAGACTACTGACAAATGCCATTATGTTATTTCTTCTAAATTGGATCGTGATTACTCTCAGGTAATTTTACTAGTGTATTGAATGAAAGTTTAACATACAGATGCCAGTTGACAAAATTTGCTTAATATTAATAACAGGCATGGTGTTCACTCCGCACTCAGAATTCGTTATTCAAGAGCTAGGGAGAGTCAAAGAGTATAGAGGTTAAGGCATTTGCCTCATATATGATCCCCTGATTCAATCCCTGACACTGCACATTGCCTCTGGCCAATAAATGTCCAGGGATCACTTCTGGGCCTGGAGCCAGGAATAACCCTGACCATTTTAGGTGTAGCCCCAACCCCCTCAAAATTATAAATCTAGCTACTAGGATCAAAATGGCATCAGGGAATTGTAATTACAAGCCTGTATAAATTGACCTGTAATTCTTAGTGTTTATCAAATTCTTGCCAGTTTTTCTATCTGCTATAGGAAATCTAGTAGCCATGCTAGCACACAAATATTTGGCAAGCAGAACACTCCAATAATGAAACTGATAATTATACTTCTTTCACACAGATGTAATTGAATAAATCTAATTGCCTCTTCTGCTTAACTTTAATGCTAGGTTTCAAACTGTTGTATGGACAAGAAAGCAACATCAGAAAAATTACTCTAGTGTCACTTTCCTTCCTATGCAGAGGTTTGAACTTAGGCAATAAAGTTAAATGGAAAAGTCTCTATACTCAATTTTCAATTATAGCAAAGGCAGGGAACCACAATTATCCCTTTCATTACTGTGATGCTCTTCACTGCCTGGGCAAAACCTCTTCACTGTGGTGCTTGATGCTGCTGTGACTCTTAAAGTGAAAAGCACTTGAAATCAAAGGTTAGGAGTATTGGATCAGATAAAAATAGTGTGTCATGTAAAAGCTAAATTTTATAAGAAAAATTGAAAGCACAGTAAATAAACATATTAAATGCTGGATTGACTTCCTGAAAAGTAGAACTTGGAAAGATGAAAATTTGGTTTCTAATTTTAATTGTGATAATACAAGTTAGCTATTTAAATTTTAGAAATCTAAAGTCAAAATTTTTCATCATTTCTTATAGCTAGTTTTGTACATTGCTATAATTGTGATCATTTCCCCATGAATTTATTTCAAAAGCTTTGCTTATGCTACGATCAGGTGCCTCCCTCTGCCACTTTACCCTTCATTTCTATTGTTTCTCTCTATTTTACAATGACTTTTACAATGACTATATTTTAGACACAACTTACTTTATCCATCTATTCTGATAATTTCTTAATCTAAAATGCTAAATTGCTAAGAACTTAGTAAATGTCTGAAACATTTTAAAGTTAACAGTGTCTCATGGCGATTAAATAATTTTAAATGATGTTTTATATGCTATATACTAATGCATGGATTCTTATGTGTAATAATTTTGTTGACTTATAATAATGTATGTTAGACAGTATATTTTGTATATGATAAAATTTGGGCTAGACATCCAATGAAAAATCATAGTAAGTGAAAGATGGTTTGTAAGAAAATGAAACTATATGATTTACTAAGCAAAATGTATAAATTTGTTTCACATATTTTTCTTTTACTATTATATGCTAAACTCAACATTTTATATTACAGCTTTCTAAACTGCATTGTATGTCTACATTTTACTCTCTACAAATAAGTTAATAATAAAAACCGCTGAAATAACTATAAACACATTTTAATCATAATCTTGATATTTGAATATTTATTTTAAGAATCTTATAACCTGTCCGATTAGTTTATTAAATAAAATTATTTGTTAATTCATTACACCAGATGAGGATTAATTAGCTCTATGTAACTAAAACACACAGCACTTGACTAAGATACTATGAAGGAAAGAACTCAAAGTTACCAAAGATTTCTTACCATAAAATACAAGTACACTGAACTGAGTTTTAAGAAGTTATAGTAGATGCCTGTGAAAGGGTTTATACTGTAATTTCAAAAAATACTCTAAGTGTAGTTTTTGAAAAACGATGTTTATCATCTAGCTTTAAAAAGAGACTTCTCTTAGAGTAATAACACCTGTATTTATCAGGGAAAATATGCACTTGTGGAACTTTACCTTTACTAAACAACAATTATCATTGTACCTACTGAAAAAAAAATCTGAGAAATATTATATACCTAAAAGCAGAAGTATTAGTTTTGAGAATCTGTATGAAATATGAAAAAAATTAAGCGATTTTGATGATAATAAATGTATAATATTTCTGGTATTATAGTTATAATTATTGTAATATTATAATTATATTATAGTTATAGTTATCATAGTTATTATAATAGTTCTGGGAGTTCATGGATATTGGGATAGCTTAGACAGGAGTTTCTGTCTCTGTGGCTTTCATAAAATCACAGTGAAATTGTTGACCAGGGTAGTTGAAGATGCAGCTACAGGATGCCTCACCATAATTGCTGGTAAGTCAGTAATTCTAGTGTGATTCTCGGGGACACTTGGCAGTTCTCCCAGGGTAGAGGCCCCAAGTCTGCAATCGAGAATGAGAACTAGGAGCAATATGAGTGTCATTCATAGAATGGTCAGAAAAAACATATTTCTGGATTATTCTACGCATTTAAAGCCTCTTATTCCAATCCATATTTCACTTAAGTGAATAGAAAGTCACATTTCAAACATAGGGGAGTGAAACAATTTGGTAAACACTTTGAAACCACTCTAAGAGGCTCAAAAAATAGTACAGAGGGTAGGGGGCTTGCCTTGTACGTGGATAACAAGGTTCCATTCATGGCACTCCATATGGTCCCTGGAGTCCTTCAGGAATGATCCCTGAGCTCAGAGTCAGGAGTGGAGTTAGTCCTGCACAGTACACCATTGCTTGGGACCGCAAAACCAAAACAAAATAAAAACAAACACCCTAAAAGGCAACCCAATTTTACTTCATCAAAATTGACATCAAAATATTGGTGCTGTGCATGAGGAGAAGAAATTAGAGGAGTAACATATTTAGGGGGTGGTTGGGAGTGGGTGTGGGTATACCTGTGGTGGGGATGGGGCACTGGTGGAGGGATGGGTGCTGGAATACAGTATTAACAAGAACCAGTTATGAACACCTTTGTAACTGTATGTTTCACTGTGGTATAACAAAACATTAAAAAATAAAAGCAATTACACATATAATTCTGATTAGATTTTTTTGCTTCTTAAGTCACTTTTAGTTAAAACAGTTTCAAAGCTCAAGAAATTCTTAAATTTAGTCCTAATTTAGGAAACAAGATATGAGGATTTTTCTAAAAAAAGCCTGAAACATGCTTTTAAGTAAATAAGGACAAGAACAGCTGATTGCCAAGATTTACCCAGTTGCTTTCTCTTATTTTGACTAAACACAGCTTATTATTTTGTGAAATAATGTTAAATGATTTCTAAATTTGGCATGAACTGTAAACATTTTGATACAAGTCATTTAACAAATAGATTACAGCACTAATAGAATAGATGTAGTCAGCATTTAAGACCTGGGATTGATGGTAAATTCACCATGTTTGAATCTAGGCTATATGTACCATTACAACCTATGTGATTTGGGGGACGAGGTAAACATCTTTATATCCTAGTTTACTTACATGTAGAATGGTTATAAAATAGAACCCCCTAGGTCAGAATGGATAGTGCAGCAGGTAGGATGCTTGCCTTGAAAGGAGCGGACCCGAGTTTGATCACCAGCACCTCAGTCACATTGTTCCCTGGGTAACACGAGAAGTGATCCCTGAGCAGAGGCAGGAGTAACCCTGATCACAGATGGGTATCCCCTCCACAACAAAAAACAGCATTCCATAAGATTGTTATGAATCTTAAACTTCTTACAATTGATGGATGTCCATAGCAAGTAATGTATAACATAAGCTACTGTAATAAGAATTTTCATAAATCTAACAAAGCTTTAATTTGATTTCAAGGTAGTAAAGGCTGTTTTCTTAAGATGAAATGTATGAAGTTAAAAGAAAGGAAACAGAGAAAATTAAATTGAAAAATTTTAAATATTAATTTAATTTATAGAGGAAAATTTAAATACTTTTGAATTTTCAAGGTCTCTACATTTAATTTCCTGTGTTTTATCTGATATTCTGAATCCTCCTTAACTGGCCAATATTGTAGAGATGATTTTGTAATTATAAAGAAAATCATAGGTAATAAGTTGTAAACATCTTATGAATTCTTAGTGATTATCTCCATTGTTTTGTAAAAATCTATCAGATGAATTGACTCAGAAGAACAATTTTGTCATGACCCGTCCACTTTATAAAGGAGTTTCCATGCTGAACTCAAACCCTAGTGCCGGGTGTTCTCCAGTGTAAAAGAGCTGTCTCTAGGCAATGCATTTGGTGTTCTGAGCAGTGATTGTTTTCCTATTTTATTTATATCTATTTCTTTCTTCCTTCCAGTGGGGGATTACACAGCAATTTTACTCACTGGAGTATTAAATCATTGTTCACAGCATTTTTTTTTTTGCTTTTTGGGTCACATCCGGCGATGCTCAGGGGTTTCTCCTGACTCTGCACTCAGGAATTACTCCTGGCGGTGCTCGGGGGACCATATGGGATGCCGGAGATCGAACCCAGGTCGGCACAGGCTGGCCATATGCAAGGCAAACACCCTACCCGCTGGGCTATCGCTCCGGCCAACACAGCATTTTAAATGAAATGTTACATTAAACAGAACCCTTTAACCATTGCAATGACCATAACTAACATCATTATTGTTCTTGAAACAGTCTTCCAGTTCTCTCTGAAATGTCATCATTATTACCCTTAATAATTCAATAGGAGAAATAATAGTACATTTTACATTATAAATAGGTCATGTGTTCTATTTTTCTCATTCATATTTTGTCTTTCTATTTAGTAGCCTATAAATAGAACTGATGGATGAGAAAAACTCAAATAATGTATGCAATTTTGGTGTTTATCATTGATGTCTGACAAGTACATTTTATAGCTTTGCATAAGTTAGGGTATATTTTTACATTTCTACTTTAGAATACAGGTAGAGAATACTGCTTTTATCTTTTGGTCTTGGTGATATGAAATAGCCATATTATTGACCTATATGACCATAATTACCTTGCTATACTTTTTGTGGAGAAGTGATTCAGACAGTGAGATATGTGGAAAACGAGAAGGATGGGGCCAGAGCGAAAGTACAGAGTGTAGGACATCTATCTTGCATCTGGCCTACCTGGTTCAATCCTCATCATCCCATATTGTCCCCTCAGTAGCACCACCAGAAATAATTCCTGAGTGCTGAGTTAGGCAAACCCCTGAGCTGAGCATCGCCAAGTGTGATCCAAATTGCAAAAAGAAAAAACCCAACTAGATAGAGAGCTAATTGGTTAATATTAACTACATATGGCTCTATTGCCTAGAACACACTAGCACACACTTTACTTGCTGCATTGACTTTTGCCCTATATTTATTAATTATTCTATTATTCTCAATGTATTGAAATCTGAGTTAAGAAAATTTGCTGATAAAAGTCCCTATATTTGATAACATTAGTTCTAAAAATTTAGTGAATTATATTATCTTATATTATATACCAAAGATATCACTTAAATACTTCATGTGCCCATGATGGAAACTGAAGCTCACCACTTTTTATTGTTATTTCACCTATGAATGAGAATATTATGTAGGACTTTAAAAACAATGTTAAACATTTATAAATGAAAATATCCATTGTCCTTTATTTTCAATATGGATGATTATAGCACACTTTAATCACATTTTCCCATATGAAGAATGATTTAATTATATCAAACTATATAATCTTTTGGTATATAGTTCTTCAAAATAGCATAGAAAGTATTTTTTCTGTATCTCTTTTTAACTAATGAAATTTTAACCTATCTATAATTATTTTCTGCATTATTATATGTCCAACTTTCAAATTAGCATGCTGTTTGCTTGAAATTATTCACCAGAGTATTTCTAAAAGAGTCTTAGGAAATGTTTTCATTTCCTTCTCATTTGCTCAAAAATATCATATACTAAAAAAAAATCTTATAAACTATATATACACTAGTTAATTTTTGGTAAACAGAAAATTTTGATAATTTTACAGTTGTTCTTGAACTTATCTATTCTCATAGAGAGAATATTTCCTAGGCAAAAAATTAATCTTAATCAAGTTCTCATAGCTTATTTTTTTACATTTAAATCAGACAAACAGCTTTTGTTAACAAAATATATTCCATACTTTTGTATCAAAATGAATTTAAATTAGTAACATTTCTATTCCTCTCCTAAAAGTAATGGAAACCACATAATAACTTTTAGAACTTTGGTAGTTAGCTTTTATTTTTCCTTCATTAAATTTTCTTTTGTAATTTTCCACACTGTAAAACCATAGAATTTGTATTCCAAAGTTAGGCCCATAAGGAATAAATCATTAAAGGTTAATTTTTCAAGAAGATAAAATATATTCACTCACTTTTGAGAGATTGGAATTATTGTCATGATTTTGATGGTGATGATGATGATGATGATGATGACATGGTTTATAGTTATATCTGCTGGTACTAGGGTGCTGTTATTGGTAGTGCTCAGGTATTTCTGTGATTCTGGAGAGTAAAAACAAGTGTGGCTTTCTCAGACAAATTCTATGCACTGGTCTCTTGTACTACCTCCAGACCCCTTCAATAATTTGGTCAAATATACATTTCCAGTTTGTTACAGAGATTATATCATGTAATACAAACATTAGTGTCTATTTATATGTGTATCCTTATCAGTTTACTGTCTCCCCATCTGACCCTATTTGTAAAATCTTAAAAAGTTATCTTGGACAGCTTTTCCTTTGCTTCTTTTTCTCCACACACACAAGAACTTGGCAGCAGCAACATCACACACTTTTGAAATACTGTTTCCACCTTTCCTTTTTAAAGTCACATTTGAACCAGTTTGGAATTCTGCCTTCCTTACACATGCATAAAATATTTCATGATATGAGTAATTGGTTTTTAGTGCTAAGAGACATACATAATGTCTAATTAAGTTAAGTTTGTGATATACTTGATTTCATCCTTTGTGCACAATTTCAGACATGTCCCAAATAAAATAACTGAGTTCACAGTCTGTTTCTATCTCAGGGATAAAAAAAATAAGGAGACATTATCACAGAGATTTCAAATACAGATTTTTAGGGAACATTAATGTTTAGTATACAAGTGATTTAAATTAAATCTAGTCACCTATGAAACCAACAGTAATTCAATTTCAGTGAACTATTATTATTCATTCACATTGTTTGATTTTCTATTTTTTCTTTTATATAAAGTAAGTAAAGATAAATTGGAACATATATTATCATGAAGCAGGTTTAATTGACATTTATATAGCACTGTAGTAAACAATAATGGAAAACATACTTTTTTCTTTCTAGAGTATTTTAAAACTCTTAACGATATAAAGCTTCATGGAGTGGGGAAATGAGACCCCTCCTCTCATGACCCCACCTCCAATGACCCAGTGGGCATGACTACGAGCTGTGCAGATGCCATTCACAGCCCAACATGAACCTGGAACGATCAGTAACTCTGGGAAGAATGACCAGAAACACAACCACTATAGCTTCTTCCTATGGTGTGCTGCAAAGCAACAGCACGGCATGTTAATAAAATTACCCAGTCAGGACCTTTCCCATATGTATGTTACAATTATAAATGTGGTTGCAGCCAGCTATGAGAGCTGGTGTGGGGATAGGGAATGGGTGGGGCGGTAGCATTTGGCGGTGGTGTGGGTGCACTGGTGGTAGGACTGGAAGTAAACAAGAATGCTTGTGGCAGCAGTATTGCAAAGAATCTGTAAATCATGGTGTTTTTAAGAAAAAAGACATAAAGCTTATATAAGAACAGGAGAAAAGAGTGATCTTATGAATAAGAATACAATCTACAAAATAATAGATAATGACAAAAACAGAAGTAAAACATATTGATAAATAAAATTCAAAAGTGGAAATCAATAGCTCAAAAGACAAAGTGAAACTTCGTATCCGTTGCTGCTGCTGTTGTTTTTTCTTTTAGTTTGGGGAGTAAAATCGTTGATAAAGAACCAGGAAGATACATTGTTGTTAGGACAGGCATGAGTTTGACCCAGATTAGATTCCTGACATCACATGGATTCCTAAACATTCCCTGTGGTATATGTCCTTTGTACCACAGTAGTTTTGCACTGAACCACTGGCCTCATTTATTATAATCAGAAATGGCCCATGATAACCTGTCTACATGATGGAAACACTACCCTTCTTTCCCAAATTAGATAAAATAAAATATTTTCAGCATAAAGTTACCAAATTTGCAACAATGCAAATAACTAATAGCTTATCTTTTCACTGAAAAAATTATATATAAAATAAAATACCTGCTTGTAAAGAACTGTCTCAAAGTTTAGCTGGTGAATTCCTTTGAATGTTTAAGGAAGAACAGAAAGACATAGTAGATTCTGCAAGAATAAGGATCTAAAAATTATGGATTTACTACATTTTAGTTCATTTTATATGTTGGTATGCACAAATATTTACAAATCCTGAATATTCATTTTTCTAATAATTTCTAAACATAAAAATAAATTAAACAATATAGTATATTTTATAAGCACAGTAGTCATCTAAGCAGCTATATAAAAAGCATTTGAAATAGTTTTACTTCATGACTAAAAACTAGAAAATGATACTAAAACGGAACCAATTCAAGTATATAGTTTCAATACCATATACAAAAGCATAATAATAAAAATATTAGATTTATAAAGGTAGAAATAAAAGGTATACATAATAGTCCATTCGTTTTTTGGGGGGAAAGTAGACATATACACCCACACACACATATATATTGATCAAGACAATTTTGACCAAAGTGCCAAGGTAGCTTAGTGAGAAAATGAAAGTCATCTCAACAAATGGTTCTGAATGAAATTAACTACACAAAAAAAAAAAGCAACCGTAAATTTTAAACAGTACATTACAATGGTGAATTCAACACTTAATGGATTATTGAAGGACAGCAAAAAACTAAATTGTAAACATTCCATAAAAATAATTTAGTCAAATATTAAGAGTAAATAAAATAAACTTGTCACTTGTATTGTCACTTGTCTTCCCTTTGTTTATCAATTTGCTCAAGAAGCACCAGTAATGTCTCCATTCATTGGGAATGAGGCTCATTATTGTTACTGTTTTGGGCATATTGAATACACCATGGGTAGCTTGCCAGGCTCTACAGTGGCTCTGGGTTCATCCCAGCGCTCAACACAAGGGTTTGACTTTCAATGGATCGAAGGGATCCATTTTTCTATGTCAGACCATCAACCATCCAGGGCCTATGTAGCAGAATCCTGGGTGTAGACAAGGCTGTCTACTCTCTGCCACCTGCCAACATAGCCAGGCACCGCAGCCACACCTGTAACCTCGAGGAGTTGCTCCTGAATTATAGGATCATGGGCATTTAAAGAAGCAGTGACAATTCCAGGAAATAAACCAACTACATATGCAGAATCACTCACCACATTATATGGACCAGATAAATGTATCAGGGTGGTGAGTTCCACTTGTTGAGTAGATTTATAATTGGTATATACAGTAGTGGTCAATGAAGGACCATTAATTCCGCCCCTTCCTGATGAGGAATCATCAATATAATACACTGGAGCATCAGGAATGGGTGAGTAGCGGACAATGGTGGAAAGTACAAAAGGTGTCCTTTTCAGAAATCCCTGGTTTTTACAGCTGGGTAATGATAAGATATTTCTCCTGAGAAATCTGCTAAAAGCTCTTTGAAGGATTTCACTGAGTGGTAAAATGGCTTCAATTTCTTTCTTAGGTTCAGGTTATACAATTACATGAGCATCATGTCCAAGTAATACTTGCATTCTTAATCTTCTTTTAATTATAAGGTTGGCTATCATCTCAAAGTAAGTTGTAGCAGTACAATTCTGCTTATTATGTAAGTAAATCCATTTTATTGGTCCAGATAATTGGGCTAAAGCAGCTGTTGGAGACTCTGGAGTGTTAAAGACCAATAACCATAATTTTTCTCTGGGATAAATCTGGAGATATAAGGTTTTTGAAGCCGGTCAATGAAAAAGCATAATTCCTCTGAGCTTCTGGAGTTAGTTGTCTAGGGCTATTTGAAGCAGGATTGCCTTCAAGTGTGTGGAACAAACTACTGAGCTCACAGTTAGGAATCCCAAGGGAGGAGCTAACTCTGTTGATACCTCCCAGTAGTTTTTGAAAATCATTCAAGGTTTTGAGTTTCTTCTGACTAATGGAAATTTTTTTTTGAGAACCCACTGTAATTCTGTCAAGAGCATAGCCCAAATATAAATATGGAGGCTGCATCAGGATTTTCTCCAGAGCTACTTGTAAACTAGCCTCTGGTAAAACTGACATTACATCATTATGTAAATTCTGGAGATCTCTGGAATTAACACAAGCTAGCAAGATATCATCCATGTAGTGAATGATGTATGCATCGGAAATTTAGCAGGAGTAGGTCATAAAACCTCATCAACAAAATGTTGACACATTGTAGGCGAATTAGTCATTCCTTGGGGCAATACTGTCCATTGAAACTTACATAAAGAGCCTTTATTGTTAATAAAAAGGAACTGAAAACACAAACCTTTTACAATATCTGGGTGGATTTATATACAATAAAATGATGTAAGTTTTTAGAAAAGGTTTTATATAGTCACTGAAAAAGGCAATGAATGCTTTATACAGAAATGATTCAGAAATTAATTAGTCATTTTTAAACCTCAATGCAAATTGACTCAATAAACACTTGGTTAAGTACCAGTTGAGGTTAAATAATTTGAATATAAGAAATCTTCAAAATGAAATGTATGCCCTTTATATTTAAGCATTTATCTAAGATATAAAAGTTCAATTAATTTATATTAAAGATAAAAAGTCAAAACATGTAAAATAGGAATAGTGAAGTAAGAACTTAACCACTAAGCATCAAAATAAATGATGACTGAATAAAAATATCCTTCACAAACTGGGAGAAAGTATTTGCCCACTATACATCTGACAAATGGTTAATATGCAAGCTACATAAGTCAGTGGTTGACATTTACAAGCAGAGAAAAACAAACCCTATCAAACAAGGGGAAATGATATGAACAGAAACTCAAAGTAAAGATACAGATGACAAAAACTCATATGAAAGAATGCTCAGCACCACTCATCATTAAGTAAATGCAAATCAAAACAACAATAAGGGACCAGAGGCATAGTACTGAGGGTAAGTCATGTGAGTTAAAGGCTGTGTACCTGGGTTTTATTCCAGACACCTCATATGTCCCCCTCAGCACCTTCAGGAGTGAACCTTGAGAGCAAAGCCAGGAGGAACCTCTAGGATTACCAGGTGTGGCTCCAAAACAAAGAAACTAAAGCATGAGATAGCATCTCAGATCAATGTGTAAAAACGGCACAGATCACAAAGATTAAAATCAACCACTGTTTGCAGGGATGTAAAGAAAAAAAGAATCCCCAGTCATTTTCAAATTCCAAATTCTTTTTTTAGAATGTGTAGCAATTTGGATAACACTTAAAAAACTAGGGATTGATCTTTCTTTTTTTAAAAAAATATTTTATTATACCACCGTGAGATATACAACTACA
>JAJIBD010004746.1:0-107000 GCA_021461705.1 Cryptotis parvus | reverse complement strand
TTGTGTTTGCTGCTTATGACTGCCTTTGAGCTGGTTTGGAATTTTTTCTTCCTCTTTCTCAGATTCTATCATTAAATATGTGGCCATTGCCATGACTGAAAACTCCTTCCATTGTCAGAAAGAAACAACTAAGTGATATCTTCCCCAGAGGAAGTAGCTAATTTTACATCTGGTGATAGGTGGTGGCACAGGGAAGGAAATGTCCCATCCATCTTTGATTATTTGCTGATGCATGCGTTCAGTCATGAGGAAGAGCGGAACCACACCAGATAGAAAACACTGAGGAATCAGTGTCTGAATAGGAGGTTGATGAAAGGTTGAAAAGTCGGCAGGGGTGTAGCGCAGTGGGTAGAGATGTGCCTCGCTTGTGTATGACCCCTGGAATTCTATAAAAAAAAAAAAGGAGAAAAAGGCTAAGACAAAACTTCTAATTGATGAGACATCAGAAGATGAGGATGGGAAGTAATGGGGGGGTCAGGTCCTTGGGCTCATGGTGGTGTAGGGGTGGTAGGTGTTCATACTGCAGAGTCAACACTGAAACAGGACAGCCAAAATACAACAGCCGAACTTGAAACTGCGTGTCAGGACAGGAGGTGGGGGTTGTGGTGGGTGGGTGCTGGAGCGGGAACTTGGCACTAGCAATAACATTGGAGCCACGGCACTTTGCCTAAAACAACTACGAATAACCTTGTAAGTCAAGTTCTCTTAATAAAACATTCAAATAAAAGTCATTTAAGAAATGTCCCACTGGTGGGTTTTGATTATCATTGAATCCTATTCACTGTGAAACGCTTGTCTGATGGATATATCACATGGTAAAGACAAGACAGAAGGGCCAAAATAAAATGGCCCATGAGGGCAACTGTGAGCGTTCCAGTGGTTTATCCCTTCGGGACAGGTGATACTTTTAGAATGGGATCAGGTTATTTGGGCTCCCACCAGGAAACCAGAAGGTTTGGAAATCATTAGTGACCCTCCTCCCTGGTTCTCCCTTTAGCTGTTCGAGGGACTTTGTGGTGGGAAGGGCTTCTCACGGTGACTGGGGGAGAGAACAGCTGGAGCATGTGTTTCTAATCCCAGCCTGCCTTTCTGAATACTTCTTGCCTATCAGTTACATTGCTTTCCTCCCACCCTTCCTCCCCTGAGCACTGCAGACTGTATACAAGCCTCTGGAATGCACATGTGGGCCTTGTCATCCCCAAACAGGAGGCTTTTTCCTGATCAGCACTTTACAGCGCTCGGCTGTTACAGGCCTTCATCAATTTGACTTGGAAAGAAACACTGATCTTGGGAAGTATCATAAAACTTTTGTTGTTAGATTTGGTATTCAGTTAGACTTAAGCTGCCAGAGGTTACGTAGACTTAAAAATTCATGTTGCCCGTGAGAAGGAAAAAAGTGCTCCCATGTTGTACACATTTGGGGCTGTCACACCTGGTTTCAGAGACTGATTTACTGTTCTTTTCCTCCCCCCTCCCCACCCCTGCTGACTTCCACATGGCATAGAAGTCAGGCCTAGGGTCCAGGCTTCTGAGCAGCAGTTGGGGGGAGGGGGTGCTACCTTCATATCCCTTCTTTCTGCATGTGTTTCACAAACTTTTAGTATGTATTGTGATAATTTATGATAATGATTTTTATTTTATCTTGTGATGCCAGGGATCAGACCCTGGGCCTCACTCATACCATCTAAGGGCTCTGTCACTAGCTAGTACCCTGGCGCTGTTATTTTTTTTTTTTTTTCTTTTTGGGTCACACTCAGCGACGCCTCAGGGGTTAATCCTGGATCTTCACTCAGGAATTACTCCTGGTGGTGCTGGGGGACTATATGCTGGGGATCGAACCTGGATTGGCCGCATGCAAGGCTGCACTCAGTGCTCAGGGATGGCTCCTACTGGTACAGGGGGACCTTGCAGTACTAGGGATCTATCCAGGCCCTCTGCATGCAGGTATTTCTCTGAGTTGGCCATCCTTTTCTTTTTTGTTCCTTTGCTGTGTTTTAAATTCAAACACCATGATTTACGGAATTCTTCATAATAGTTGTTCCACCACCAGTGTGACCTTCGCCTCCACCAGTACCCCCAGTTTCCCACCCAACTCCACAGCCTGCCCCCTTAGCAGGCACAAACAGATTTACTTCATATTGCTTGTACAACAAAATGGCAAATGGAATTATCAAGAAATAAATGACTAGAAATCAGTTTGTGGTGCTTGTTGCATCTCACAATGGTATTCCTGAAGTCATGGTGTGAGGAATTCCCACACTGGCTGGTGCCAGCTGAGCCTTCTGTGCTGTTCTCACCCAACCCAATGAGTGTGGTGGGCTTCCGTTGAATTTTCCCATCAAATTTGCTGTGTTCCTACTGGGCTGTCAGTACTGTGCCTTTTGATTATCGGGAGGAAGGACAGATTTGAATTAAATAAGAACTGGGGGTAGGTTGAGCCTCACTTGGAGGTATGTCCCTGGGCCAGCCTGGGTACAGGCCTGGGTACAGGCCAGCCCTGTACCTGCCTGTACACACCAGTCAAGCTTGGGTCAGGGAGGACAAAGGCTAGGTCCAGGTGTAACCTAGGCTGGTCACTAAACCCTTGGGCAAGGATGAGGTCATCCAGGAAAAATGTAATATGAGTTGAGGACAGATAATTACGTTAATTAATTATTGAAATAGGCCTGTGAGATATAATTGAGAAAACTGAGATTGAGATGCTGCCTGCTTTACCTGAGGCCGCAGGTAATGCTCACAGAGTTTGCCCCAGGTCTGGGGCGTTGTGTGCCAAGACATGCCCAGTGCTTTCTCCCTCCTCTTAAGGGGTGGCACGATTCTATCATTAGAACAGTGAAGTACATGTAGATTTCATCTTGTCTCCTAGCTCTCCACTGTAATCAAAATGAAAGAAAGCTTTACCCTTCTTTGGAAAAATTTATATTTTTAAATTAAAATAATAAAATTTTAATTTTATTAGTGGTAAAACTGATTTAAAAACTTTTTTTAGGGGCCGGAGCGATAGCCCAGCGGGTAGGGTTTTGCCTTGCGGCGGCTGGCCTGTGCCAGCCCGGGTTTGATCCCCCGGCGTCCCATATGGTCCCCCGAGCACCGCCAGGAGTAATTCCTGAATGCAGAGCCAGGAGTAACCCCTGAGCATTGCTGGGTGTGACCCAAAAAGCAAAAACAAAAACAAAAAAACCCCACTTTTTTAAATATACAAGTGTGGGGTAGGTTTTGGTGTAGTAATTAAACGTGCAGAGACAAACTTATCTAGGCATTTGCATTTTCACTCTGTAGACCCTCAAGAACCCCTGTAATCACAGTTTTTTTTGGAGGGTACACCCAGTAGTGCTCAGGACTTAACTTCTGACTTGCATTCTGGGATTGTTCCTGTCAGGGCGTGGATATTATATAGGGTGTCTGGGATCAAACCCAGATCTGCTGTGTGCAAGGAAAGTGCCCTACCCACTATAGTATCTTTCCAACCCCATGTAATCACAATTTTTTGTAAGGATCTGGAAAGGCAGTTTCTTGCTCTTCTGAAATTCTTTTGGAGAGAATTATCAGATTGCTTGAAATATTTGGTCAATTAGTGTGTTTCTGGTTTGAGGGGTGCTGTTAGGATGCCCCCTAGGTTTGGCGGAGCTGTTTACTGGCTTTGTAATTTGGGACAGCTCCCCCAACCCTTCAGGTCTCAGCCCCAGCTTCCCACTGGGCAGCTTTCTGTTATTCCCTCAAGGGTTCACAGTTTCCTTCCTAGTTCTTCCTTTCTTCCTAGCTTCCTCTGTCCTGCTGTTTGTGTGAGTCAGTCTCCTTAGGGGTTTTCTTGGCTCCAGCCTGGGGATTTCATGGTATAGAAGTCAGGCCCAGGCGCAGATGTTGTCCAAGTCAGCCTTCAAGAACGTGGTTCTCGTTGGCTGTGGGAGACTTCCAGGAATTTTACATCGTGAAAGTCACCAGAGCTTCGATGCCTCGCCTTGAGAACCGCCCCCCCCCCCAACACACACACCACACACACACAAGCTTCATAGCTGTGGTTTGAGTTAATGCTTTGCATTCCATACTCTGCATTTCTGTTTTCCTTTTGCATGGGAAATCAGGGCGTTTCCCAGCTCCCTCCAACTTTCCTGTCTTTAAAAGAGGACCCAACGTCAGTTCCATGCTTCTATGATACAGTTAGATTAGCATGTATCTGCTGTAAAGATCGGTTGGCACTTAGGAAATTTCATGGCTGGTTTGTGAGGCCAGAATACCTCCAGATATTGGGAATTGACCAGTGGCTGGCCCCCTGACTTCATGTATGAAGATGCTCTTTGTCTCTCTTCCTCCTCTGCCCCTGAAACAGTGCCTTACAGTAACAGGATGCATCCTCAGATGAAGAGTGCTGTGTCCTATGTGCTCCCAGGGTCAGTCTCGGGGAAGGGAGGGCAGACAGTGGAGCCCGGATTCCACATCAAGCCCATTTTGATTTGGAACTTGGTTTTGCTTGTGGGGCAAGTCTTAGTTGTTTTTGTCCCCTCCCGTCAGGCTGTTCTGTATTTTCCTGTGAGTATAAGAACATGCACATCAGCTTCTGCAGGAGCTACCCACTAATTAAATTTGACAGTGATGTGGGCAGTCAGCCGTGCTCTACATACTCCGATGCGTGGGTCACTAAGCACTAACTGATCACAGGAGTTGTGAGCTCACAGAGCACACCATGCTTCTCATCATTATCCCTTTCTGACAGAAAATTTCTGAGGCCCACCAGACTATAATTTTGTGTTGCTTTTCTTCCTCTGTCTTTTTATTATTTATTTGTCTATCTGTTTGTTTGTTTGTTTATTTATTTATTTGCTTTTTTGGGTCACACCCGGCAATGCTCAGGGGTTTCTCCTGGCTCTGCACTCAGGAATTACTCCTGGCGGTGCTTGGGGACCATATGGGATGCCGGGGATCGAACCCGGGCCGGCATGGGCCGACCATGTGCAAGGCAAATGCCCTCCACGCTGGGCTGGTCGTTCCAGCCCCCTCTGTCTTTTTCAGTACAGTGTCAAGGACACATGTGGGTGGGGCAAATAGAAGCATGATTCAAATTTTAGTTTTGGAGATAGACACTGAGTTTGTCGGGAGGAGTTATTTCCCCATATTTTGTTGTAGGGTTAAAAAATATGCTTTTCAAAAAATCTTCTGGATGATTGAGAAACATTGTCTTTAAGCAAGATGGTTGTAAAGGGCAGGGATGTAACTTCCAATGAAAAATAAAAGCAAAACCAAGATATTGTTGTAGTGAAGCTCAGGTAGGAAACAGATGTGCATGCAGGTTACTGAAGGTTTAGAGTTTCACAGGATATGTGATAGAGAATGTCATTTATAAATGACTGTGATGATATAATTATTCATAATTATATTAGTATAAGCAATAAAATTATATATAATTTATAAATTAAAAGATCATTTCTTAATTGAGCCATTTTTAGTCCACGCAGCATCCTGGGGCCCCCTGCAATTAATTGAGCCATTTTTAATCTAGCAAGAGAAGATACACTTCCAGGAATTTTTCACCCTGGGTTTTACTTAATTTTTCACCCTGTCATTTTGCTTTCCTCAAGTAAAATGACAGAATTGAATTTATTCATCACTAATTCCCTTAACCTCAGAAACTCTAGAATTAGCAAGAAAGTGCTTAGAGGTCATTTGGTAAAATCTTGTTTTACAGATGGGGAAACATAATCCTGGAGATTAGGTGACTGATAAGTACATATAATTATAATTTATTGTTTATAAACTGAGGCTTTGCAAAGAATATTACCACTGCTTTTTTTTGGGTCACACCCGCGCCGCTCAGGGGTTTCTCCTGGCTCTTCACTCAGGAATTACTCCTGGCAGTGCCTGGGGACCATATGGGATGCCGGGATCGAACCTGGGTCTGCTGCATGCAAGGCAAATGCCCTACCCGCTGTGCCATCGCCCGACTCTATCACTGCTTTTTTATAAAGAAATTCCAGCTCACCAATGAAACATGAAAGAAGTTTCCTCTCAGATTAAACATGATTTAAATTTTCGAGGCTGGAGAGAGAGTACAGGGCAAAGCATACAAGCTGCCATGTATGCAGCTGTCACTGGTTTTTAATCAGTGGCACCACGTGGGTCTCCAGCACCACTAGGATGAGTGACCCTGGAGCCAGGAGTCGCCTGAGCAGAGCTGGAAGAGGCTCCATTCATCCCTTCCAGGGCAATCTTCATTTGTGGTGGTCTTTCTAAACAGAAGCTGTGGTATCTGCTTTAGCAGGTGAAAATGCAACTTGTTTTATGTATATTAAAACTGTATCACCTTAGTACCTTTTTTTGTTGCTCTCTCTGATCAGAATCAGCTCTCGCTATACCTAGGAAGCATTTTGTTTTCCAAGTCAGTAGGTGGGATGGCTCTGCCTTTGATGAGTTAAGTGGAATCCTCTGTGCAGATCTAGTTCATTTCAGGAGACTCTGGGCTGGATTAAAATGGAAACAGTGTGATGGGCACCCAGAATGGTTTCCAGCCGTGGAAGATGTTTACAGACAAGAATGTAATTCTGTGGCTTTTCCCAGCTTTGTAAGTGCATTTCTTACTTGGGATGGATTTTCTTTCTCCCTTTCATCTCTTCCACTTCTTTTTTTTTTTTTTTTTTTTGTTCACTCTGCGGTTCCTTTTATGATTTTTCTTTCTTGCTTACTTTTAGGGCTCTGCTGATAAGCGGCTTCTGCTGGATGGCCAGCAGCTCTTGAGTGCTCCTGGTTCATTTTAGATTGACAGTTGAATTTGTCTTGTCTTCCCACTTGATTTAAGGGAAAGGAAACCCAGGTTTCCTGAATGCCTGTGAAATGGCAGGGTATTATCTTCTGTGCCATTAGCCAGCCACTCCCAACCCCCTGTCCCCCAAAGCTGGTTTTACTGATGGGGGAGATTAAAGCAAGTAGGAAAAAAGTGGTATTTAGATCCCATGACTGCTGTTGAATTATTCTTTTTTTTTTTTTTTTTTTTTTTTTTAGCCCTACTTGCTAGCCCTGGGTTATGTTTTGTAAACGAGGGTTTGGTTTCTCTCTTTCCTGCAAGCCCTTTACATATGCTTATGTTAGTACAAAGGATTTTTTTTTGTATACACACAGGAAGACAGTTAAGACTATACATTGGTGAACTAATTACTCCTGGATCAGTTGTATCACTTGTATCACTTGTCCTTCTGTTGTTCATTTGCTCGATAGGGCACCAGTAACATCTCCATACATCCTGTTAGGTGCTACTGTAGCCCAAGGGCATCTGCTCACTCCAGGAACATGAAGAGCCTCAAACCATTCCATCAGGTCATGGGAATGAGGTCTATAATTGAGACTGGTTTTTGGCATATCAAATACGACACGGGTAGCTTGCCAGGCTCTGCCGTGCGGGTGGGATGCTAGTAGGCTCTCATCTCGTGCATTTATTGATGAACAGGGGAAACATGAGATGAGGAAAGATAGGCTTTTCTGTTGGGTGGAGCTCTAATGAACTGTGGAGTCCGGATATCAGTCATATTTCCTAACTAAAAGCCTCAGTTGCCCTTTGATTGATTCTAATTCCTTGTACCCCAAAAAGAGGGTTTCACCATGGGACTGGATGGATGCAGGGCAAGCAACAGTGAGTGAAGTTACCTGGCTTTGATATGATTCAAACTAAGTGTCCTTTACTGTGGTCTGAGAGCATGGTCATGGAACAAGCTCTGTTCTCACCCAAAAATAAGCAGTGGATTCATAAGACCCTGAGAGGATGGGAATGATCAGGTCTGGCGAGGGGAATATAGTCTGGGCCCTATGGCATGATCTCCCCAGGAAAGGTCCTATAAATTTAATACTGGGTATAGATAACTGTCTGTCTCGCTTACTGTGTTTATACAAAAAATGACTAAAAATGTTATTGAAATGATAGTTCCACACCCATCCCTCCACCAGTGCCCATTTCCCACCACCAGTGTCCCCCCACCTCCGAGCACTGCCAGGAGTAATTCCTGAGCAAAGAGCCAGTAGTAACCCCTGAGTGTTGCCGAGTATGACCCCCAAAAAAGCAAAAAAATATATATACATACATACATATATATATATATATATATATATATATATATATACAGATATTTATCTATCTCTAGCTAGCTAGCTAGATATCCAAGATCAGTATCCAAGATTAGGCAAAACATGGATCAGGAGGTCTTGTCAATGGGTGGAATCAACAGTAAGTGTGTGGGAGTCAGAGGTTAGGTAAGACAGAAGGGAACAGTGTGCTCATAATCATTGGAAGTGATAATATCAGCCTAGAACTGAGCATTGAATTGAGCAAAGGGATATACATGATAACCTCTAAATGTATGTATTGCAAGCCACAATGTGTAAGAGAAGGAAGAAAGAGAGAGAGAGAAAAAGATCAAAAAGAGGTGAAGTGCTTGAACAGGAAAGGAGTTTTTTGTTTCTAAATTGGAGTGGATTTGGGTTTGAAGCTATGGTTTCATCTTTATGAATAGCGCTTTGCCCTTCAGTTCAAGAGTATTGTTCCTTTGATTGAAATTCAGTTTAGGAGCTCAGGTTCAGAACTAGAAATACATTTCTTTTTCTTTTTAATTTTATTATAGCACCATGAGATATACAATTAAAAGATGTTCATACTTGGGTCTCAGTCATGCAATGTTCCAGCATCCGTCTCTCTACCAGTACCCTATTCCCACCACCAGTGTCCCACCACAAATGTGCACCTACAACCACTGTAGGCCAAGGCCCATCCCCACTCCCCATTCCCCATCAGCTCCCCCCCAGTTTGTTACAGCCCCCGCCCCCGCCCAGTTTGTTACAACTACAGTGATCATTACAGTGAATATATGGGCAAGATCCTGGGAAGGACCTGATCCTAAACTTGATTATTACCTAAGCCTGGTGCAGCTGGGCATCTGGCCTGTCTCTTCTCCTGCCTTGCTGGTTGTGGTGACTGCAGAGCTCATAGCCACACCCACTGGGACATAGAGGTGGAGGGGATGGGGAGGGGGCCCCGCCTCCCTGCTCCAAGTCCGGCCATTGGAGCCACATCAGCCCATGTGTCTGCTGATCCTAGGAACTGTGTTGAACCTAGTCAGGGACCGAGCCGTTTTCGCCCTCTTGTTGCTCCATGGGCTGCTCCACATGGGTTGGAGAGGCGAGCTGTGTGTCTCAGAAATACATTTCTTGGCCAAAAGTCTTAAGAAAAAATGCTCTTCATCACTAATCAGAGATATATAAATCAAAACAGCAATGAGATATCATTTCACACCACAGAGACTGGCACACATTCAAAAGAGCAAAAACAACTGGTGCTGGCGTGGATGCGGGGAGACAGGACTTCCATTGTTGGTGGGAATGTTGACTGGTTCAGTCTTTTTGGAAAACATTATGGACATTCCTCCCAAAACTAGAAATTGAGCTCCCATTTGACCCAGCAACACCACTCCTGGGACTGTACCTTGGCGGGCCCCAAAACACACCGCAGAAACACCATCTGCACTTCATGTTCATTGCAGCGCCATTCACAATGGCCAGAAACAACCTAAGTGTCTGAGAACAGATGACTGGATAAAGAAACTGTGTTACATCTATACAATGTGGAATACTATGCAGCTGTTGGGGAAAATGAAATCATGACATGTTGTTTTGACTCGTTGAATCTGGGGGACCGGTGAGAGAGCTGGTCATCACTGTGTACCCATTTTGTCTCTTGTGCACTGTGATGGGAAGGGGAAAGTTTCTTGAGGGAGAGTGAGTGTGTGGAGCCTTAAAGACAAAGCACTCCGGAGCCTCTGCAGGGGGTGAGTGGGACTGTGCAGATGTCTCTCTGCAGAGGCTCCCAGAGCGCTTGTCTTTAAGGCTCCCTGTAATCACTATCCCTCAAGGGACTTTACTCCTTCCTGTCATGGTGCACAACAGACAGAACAGGCGCAGAGTCTTAACTGCATCTTTTACCTGTCCCCTAGACTCTGTGTCAAAATGACAATGAAATTTGCCTGTGAATGGATGGACATGGAGAGTATCATGCTGAGTGATGTTAGTCAGAAGGAAAAAACAGATATAGAATGACTGCATTCCTTGTGAGATATTAAAAAAAAATAGTATGAGACTGATGCAGGTGAGGCAGAAGCAGCGGCAGCGGGCCTCTGTTCCATCGCGATTACCAGGTTTTTCATTATTTTCAAGAATGAAAATATTGAATAATAAAGATGCTCAGACTCAGAATTAGAAAGTAGAAATGTTTATTGGAAAGTAGAGGAGAAAGGGAAAGGAGCTCCCCTTGAGGGGGAGGAACTTAGTATAGGACTAAGTTAAAGTAAAGGAATCTCATGTAGGCTCAGGTTAAAGGCCTCCTGCATTGTTATCAACCAAGTATAACAGAAAATGCCAGAAATCTTCAGGGTGGTCTTTGCGGCTATCTACCCTCAGATATTGTTTGTTATCTTAGTCTTGTGACTCCTGGTACCAAAGAGAATTGTATGATTCTGGGAAAGTAAGGAATATTAGAGATAGGGCCTTAGGATGAGGCGGGGTAGGTTAATGGGAGAACTGGAGCTGCTGACAAGCAGAAACTGTGGGCTTCTCTCAGGTTGGCAAGGGGAAACTGAGGCTTCCTCCTTCAAGACTAATATCCAAGGCCAGGCAAAACTGGGACCAGAAAGACTTGTGGTTGGAATCTAACACAGATGTGTGGGCGTCAGAGGCTAGGTAAGATAGAGAAGGGACCAGTTTGCCAACAACAGTTGGAAATGGTAACGCTAGACTAAAACTGAGTATTGAAAGTAGGTATAGGTAAAGGGATATACATGATAGCTCCACAATTTGTGTATTGCAAACCACAATGCACAAAAAGGAGGGTGAGAGAGATGGAGGGATGGGTGCTGGAACACTATATGGCTGAAACCCAATCATGAACGGCTTTTAATTGTCTATCTCATGGTGATACAATAAATTTAAAAAAATACATGTCTAAGAGTCATGTGTATGTGATCATGGTAAGAATTGAGACTAGGGGGCTGGAGTGATAGATAGCACAGCGGGTAGGGTGTTTGCCTTGCATGCGGCCAACCCGGGTTCGATCCCCGGCATCCCATATGGTCCCCGAGCACCGCCAGGAGTAATCCTGAGTGAAGAGCCAGGAATAACCCCTGAGCATTGCCGGTGTGACCCAAAAAAGATAAAAAAAAAGAAAAAAAAGAATTGAGACTATATAAAGACCTGAAAAGACAAAGTTCACAAAATCAAAAAAGAGTCCAAACACCTTAGACTGGGTCAACAAAAGCAAAAAACAGTAGGTGCTACATACTGGAACTCTGAGTGTTCATGTTTCCTGTAGCATATCCCAGTGTTTGAGCCTGAGAGGGAATTAGAGGAGGAGTTTTGTCTTTCCCGTGTTCCTGTCACAGGCCAGTTGGGCAATCACTCTTTGGATTCTCTCAGTTCAGGGAAGGTAGTTAGGCTCCAATTCTGGTATTTAATAATCACGCTATCAGACTTACATATTGCATAGTTAAAAGACCGAGACTCCAAAGAAAAAACTTAAACAAACAAATAAACAAACAAAAAAAAAACCCTCAAGACCCAAATGTTTGTATAACCCCTCATTTCGTCTGTGGTTTTCAGTGGGTATAAAAATACCCAGTGGGTGTGTGGGTGGTTTGTGCTTTGGAAATGGTGAGAATAGGAGATGCTGAGCATCGGAACCCTGGATGAGAGCAAGATTTGACTAATGCCCAGAGTTTCACTGCATTGACTCACACGTGGGCATCTGAAACAGAAGCCCAGAGAGGCAGAATTCTGGGTGCTGACCCACTCTTCCACCCTTGCCTCTTACCCCAGCTGGAAGGGGGAAAAAAAGGAGCACAGTGCAGGATGGAGGGAGCACGGCACAACAGGGTGGAGAGAGCACAGCAGGACCCGGGCAAAGGAGCACAGCTCGATGCTCCTCACTTGTTCTTCTTCACGCCTGTTTTTCTGGCTGTTTCCACCAGCAATGCCACAGAGAGGTGTCTGGTTGGTGGCTTCTCCTTGCCTGTCACGCGCAACCGCCAGCACACAGCTGGGATGGAAAATTCTAAATATAACCCAGACTCATTGCAGATATGCCTCCCCCTTGCCTTGGCGGATGTGGTAAACACCTAAAAATACCTGTTGTTAGAACCTTTGAGGTATCTGAAGAGGAAGGGGCAAACACCAGATTCTTAGGGGCCCGTTGGGGGGTGGGAGGCCTGGCAGGCTCCCAGCTCAGCAGCCGGCCACACACCCAAAGCTGTGTAGGGAGGGACCATGCCACAATGCTCAAGGGTAAGTGCCCACTCCTGAGCCTCGTATTCAGTGTTGGCAGGTTTCAGGGAGACTATTCATAGCCCAGCATCTGTTCTCTCCCATTGACCTCGAATTTGCAGCTGCCGCCATGGTGTACAGGAAGTGATGTTTAGTCTTATTTTACAGAATCAAGATTTTTAGAGCTGGTGAGGACCTTAAGCATCATCCCATTGTTCACAGAACATCCACTAAAGGTGTACCATGTGTCAGGGAGTGCCGCCGGGGTCCCCGGACAGTGCCGGGAAGCGAGTTCCCTTCTACCTCCGGAGCCGGCAGGGAATGGATGAAGACTTAGGAATCCAATGCAGTTTTAAAAGGGCTTCACTAACACAGGATCCAATATACAATCCAAGAGCAGGGAAAACCTCCGGACTCTGGGTTCCCAGCTAAGCCCCAGCCAGGTGTAGGCCAACATGGCTGCCACCACCTGTTGAGGCCCAACAGAGAATGGAGAGGACGGAGAAGCAAAACACCAAGGGACGCCAAAATGGCAAAGGGGAAAAAAAAGAGCGAGCCTCTTTTTTTTTTTTGCAGCTTATTTTATAGCTAGAAATCCCGCCCCATACTCCCCAGCCCAGCCCAGAGGCCCAGCCCATTCTGGGCTGGGCTATCTAGAGATGAAAACAGGAAAATAGCTTTACAGAAATGTAGCAACTTCAGCAGACCATCTGGTTGTTTACAAGGACCCAGAGCTAATTAAAAGCCTCCTAGCAGAGCTGGGAGAAGCTATAAGCTAAATGTAACTTCCCCTGGCAGGAAGGGATCAAATGCCCTCAGGTAATTTCTCCCAGCACCTCACCTAATATCTTGAGCCAAGATCTGCCTGGAATTGCCTTTATAGGGTAGAGAAGGGGGTTTCTGAGATGGCATGTCTCTGTACCAAAGACTAATGCCAGTTAAATATTTCTCCAAGCCTTCACAAGAGTCTCGTCTACTTCACGGTAGTTTTGTATTTTAGTTGCCTTTGAGTTATCAGGGAGCCATGCTTGCTTGCTTGGAGGCAAACAGCATTTCTCTCTGGTCTAATTACTTAGAGATCCAACATGGCCAGGCAAATATGCTGGTAAGATGTAGCTAGTCCCATGATGATTGTGGTAGCATGAGAGAATATTTATACCAGCCAGTACAGAATACATGGTCAGATAAGACTGCCACATTCAAACTATCCCCTATCTATGAAGTGACCGGCAGGGAGGCAATCCAGGGCAGATGCAGAGGCCTAGGCTTTTAGGTGTCCTGCAACAGCCATGCTTAGAGAATCACGTTTCTTGGAAACTCAAGTCTGGCTTGTTTACGGAAGTCACTCATTATGCAACACCAGTAGGAGAAAGACATCCAGCCTTTGGGAAAATTCTAAGAGATACTGGGCAAAGGTTTTTTTTTTTTTTTTTTTTTTAATAAATAATGTAAACTTTGTGGCTCATGTCTTACCCAAATTACAGGAATTTGAATGTAAACTTTCTTGGCAATGCAGGAGGCTTGTCTTCATGAAGACATTTTGGTATCTAGTTTCTGGAGGTTCAGATGATAGCTAGTTTTACCACTGAGATCTGAGATAAGCTCGTTCCAGGGAATAAACGCTTTACCACTTTGCCCTGGGATGCATTCAAATTCCTGCAGGCAGGTGGCATCATGTTCCAAGTGCTGAAGCCTGTGGGAGCTCAGGGTTGGCTCCCTGGCACCATCTTGTCCCCCAGTACCATCAGATGCAGTGCCCCCACACAAAAAACAGACTTTCTTGAGTGCTAGAAATTATCAAAATGGTTGAAGTATGTTGTTTCTTGTCTTCTGTGTTACTTAATGCATCCCTGAAATTGCCCCTACTAGGAACTCAAGGTTCCCTGGACCCGTACACTTGTATCAGGGAATGAGAGAGAGGTGTTGGGACGTTGTGTCCTCTGGGAGGCAGCTGTGATTTATGGAAAGATCGAGGCTTTGGGTGGGGGTTCAGGACAATGTTTGCATGTTGACCTTTCCCCATGTGTGTTGATAGTAGAATGGGAGAGGGTATCCGGACTGTGTGGTGCCCAGAGGTCAACATATTCTCTGTAATTCCAGAATGACGAACCGAAACCTGTCCCTTTCCGGCCATGTGGGGTTCGACAGTCTCCCAGACCAGCTGGTCAACAAGTCTACTTCCCAAGGCTTCTGCTTTAACATCCTGTGTGTCGGTGAGTGACAGCATCTGGCGCTGCAGGGGGCTGTCAGAGGGACACAGTTTGGGGAAATCATTGAAGTGATATTTTCCTTTTTTTTAAATTAGTAAACCAGGACAGTAATTACCATTTCTTTTTGTCACACAATTACAGAGACTGAAACTGTGTTGGGCAAATGCTCTACTTTTGGGTATTACTCAATTTTTGACATACAGACAAGTGATTGCTTTAATATTGTGATTAAAATAGATTTTAGGGGACACAGAGATAGTACAAGTGCTGCCTTCCTGTGGCCAACCTGGGTTTGATTCCTTGACAATACATTATGGCCCCCAATCCCTGCCAGGAGTGATCCCTGAGTGCAGAGTCAGGAGTAAGCTCTAAGCACCAGCATGTGTAACCCCCAAACCAAAATAAATAAGATTAAAATATTTGGAGGGGGCAGAGTGTGGTGGGAGGGTGTGGACCCTAGCAGGACTGTAGGAAGCATAAAGAACAAGCAGATGTAGCTGCTGCCTAAGATCATTCACAAGCATTTATGATAGTTTTCTGAGGGTCACTTAATGATGGTTGTTCCGGGTCATGGTAATCTCTAGTGAAGTCTTTAATAAAGATATTCTCCCTCACAGTATGCACGATCTCACACTACTGACTCTAGTAAACCTACTGGTGTTAAAAATGTTTGCTTTCAAAGCAAAAGACAATTTAAGGTTCTGTTTTAAAACTGAAGTAAACTTTTTGCCTGAATTATTAAATTAACCATTAGTCCTTAAATTTGACTCTCAAATTGATCTAGTTTATTCTTGGTAGACAAATGGAAAAGGCCAAAGGGATCTGACTTATTTGCGACTTGATATGTTTTGTTCATGTCTTTTAACATTATAGAGTAGGCCTCTGCCCTTGCTGCATTTTTCTCCTTTAAGCTTATTCTTTTTAAAACTCCACAGAGGGAGCCAGAGACATAATACAAGAGGGACAGTCCTTGCACATAGCTGACCCTAACTCTGACCCCAGCAGCACATAGGGACCCCCAAGCGTGATCCCCCTAGGCGTGATCCCCAAGTGCAGAGTCAGAGTAAGCCTTGAACATCTCCAAGTGACCCAGAAAAACAAAACAAATGAACTAATAAATAAGACAGGAGGAAGGTAGAAAAGAAGGTGGGGAAGTAGGGAGATGGAAATCTAAATCTCTCATTGTCTTGAAGCAGAAAGTCCTTAAAACAGAGGCTCTCCTCCCGCCCCCTGCCACCACTCCTGATGGACAGTGGGGCTGGACAGGGAAGGACATTGTGTTGGGCTTCGCGCGCACAAAGCGATTCTGTATTTCCCGTTGGTGGACATGGACACCCTCCTTTCCCCTGGCTCAGCAGAATGTGCCCCTCATTTTCCTTGTCCAAGCACAGTTTGAGAGCTTGTGTGTTTGGAACTGCTGTTCATGCATTACTGGGGGGGGGAGACGTGGTCTCCTTATGAAGCTGCCCAGGACCTCTGCCCTGGACACCACAAAGGACTGCCATCCCCCATGCCTGTCCAGCTGGGCTCTCATGTTCTCCCTTTGGCCTACATGAAACCAGTTCAGCAGAGGCTGCCCAGAGGCAGAAGGTTCTATGAGTAGCCTCAGTGCATTGTCTCTGCCGTTTCGCAGGGTGTGAAATTAAGGCGGCTCCTCACCAGCTTAGAGGTTTGTTGGCTGTTGGTCAATATTCCTATTGAAATGTGTGTGAGCTGTGGACTGGTTGCCATTCTGGCTTCTCTCTCCAGCATCACCTTCAGAAGCCACATGGAGATCCATGTGAGAATGCACCGAGCAACTGCAAGGAGGGGAAGCTTGACTGCAAGGCCTGGGCCTACCATTGCGTGGCACACAGCGTATGTGTGGAGCATGGGCCCACTGGGTGTGCTGACTGGCCAGCTGCCCCTCAAACATTCCCCACACCCCCACAACACCCCCCATTTATTTATTCATTTATTTCATTCATTCATTCATTCATTTATTTGTCTATCCGTTTATTCATTCATTTATTTAATCGTATCATACTGCCGTGAGGTGTACAATTACAAAGCTGTTCATGATTTGTGATTGGGTTTCAGTCATACAGTGTTCCAACACCCATCCCTCCACCAGTGTGCCCTGTTTCCCTCCATACCTCTATGGCAGGCTTCTCTCTCTCCCTCTCCCTCTCCCTCTCTCTCTCCCTCTGTCTCTCTCCCTCCCCCTCACTCTTCAAGTAGGGTCAAGCTGGGCACCTGGGCTGACCTGAGCATGGTGTGCATCGGAAGCCTCCACTAGCTCCACTTCCTCTACTCCCTCTCTCTCTTTGTGAAGATGAGCAGAAACCCATGCATTTATTATTATTATTATTATTATTATTATTATTATTATTATTATTATTATTATTATTTTCTTTTTTTGGGTCACACCCAGAAGTGCTCAGGGGTTTCTCCTGACTCTGCACTCAGGAATTACTCCTGGCGGTGCTCAGGGGACCCTATGGGATGCCGGGATTGAACCTGGGCCAGCAGGGGCCGGCTGCGTGCAAGGCAAACACCCTACCTGCTGGACTATCGCTCTGGCCCCGCATTTTATTTTTCAATTTTTTATATTTTGGTTTTGGGGCCACACCTGTGATGCCCAGGCTCTGCATTCAGGGAGTTACTCCAGGCAGTGCTCAGGGGCCATTTGGGGTGCCAGGGATGGGACCCGGGTCAGCTATGTGCAAGGTAAGCGCCCTGCCCACCACACTGTTCCTCTGGACTATTTTTGTTTGTTCTTTTGTTTTTCTGGCCTCACCCCTGCTGTGTGCAGGGCTTGCTTCCTGGCTCTGCGCTCAGTGTCACTCCTGAGGGACCATATGTGACTCTGGGGTCAAATCTGAGTTGGAAGCATGCAAGGCAAGTTGTACTATATTGTCTGCTGGACTATCGCTCTCGCCCCAAGACTAGACTTACGAGGGTACTTGTAAGTAAATATTTTACTTAATATTTTAACAGTCACTTAGAAGAGTACTTGCCGTGATTAACTCAATACTATATTTTTCTTTTACTTATCATTCTATTATTCATTGGTTTAATTTTTTATACACAATATGTATATTGTCTAAAGCATCATTTGCCTTTATACTTTGATAAATATAAAAGGGAATTAAAATAAGGAATTAATTTTTAATTAATCTTAAAAATAAGATTCTGATCCTTGTAAGGAAACTGAAGATCTCTGTCATAAACATCTAGAATGCCATTTTGGTTTTGTAGTAGGCTGCAAACAGGAAATAGACCAGGGCTGGAATTAATTGTGAGCATGGTCTCTGCAGGAGGCTATTCTGTGGAGTTCAACAAAGGAAATGTTGAGTGGAGACTGGGGCCAGAGAGATAGTATAGCTAGTGGGTAGAGTGCTTTCCCTTTGTCTGGCCAACCTGGATTCGATCCCCAACACCCCAGGTGGTACCCCAAGTCTGCCAGGAGTAATCCCTGAGCACCACTCAGTGTGGCCCAGGAACCAGGAAGAAAAGCACTTGTGTCTGGTGCTCAGGCCAGCAGCATCCGCGTGAGTAACAGTTGGACTGAATCTATATCAGGGACTGAACAGAGTTTCAGGTTTATGGTATCTCTAGAGTAAAAACAAAACGGTTGCTCCTGTCTGAACACAGGTTTACGTGGAAACTTTCTGATTTTACATAGAAATATTCTTCCCTTCAGTTTCCAGAAGAGATGTGATAGCAACCCCCTCCTTCAGCCTTACTTCTGGGGTGACCCCATTTGGCAACCCCAGGCAGTAAAGACTGTGTGTGTGGGTAGGGTTGGGGTCCTCTGAGAGGTGGGGGGGACCCGAGGAGGTAAAACAACAGAGATGAGCTACAGAGGACTTAGATGATCCCCAATAAGAAAATCTAGAGGAGTTGGGAGAGGCAGGCAGACTTTCATGCATTATTACTTCAACCCAGGAGGCAATCAGAGAAAATCGCTGAATCATAGGTCAACTGTTGGATCGGAGTACAGTTGCCTTCTAATGAATAATACCTCGGATTTTGATTTCTTCTTTCTTTTGAGATGTCTAATTTAGAGCTTGGGTTTTAAATAAGCCGGAAACTGGAATGGGAGAGGGGGCCCTGCTTGCGCCTGGCTGTGGGTGTCGGGTTCCCTAGCATTGGCAGGAGCAGGGAAAACAAGCCACAGATAGCGCTTCAGGAGAAAATCTCTGATTATTCAACAACCGAGTGTTTAGGCAGGGACTTTTTAAAACAAATAACTCCAAGACATCTACCAAAGTGGCAAATTTCTCTAATGAGCAACATGATCATATCTGCTTTCAGTTGTCGCCTAGCAAATGCCTACTCTGTGCCAGGTAATCCAGTTAGAGATTTTTTGCTTCTTTCCCCCTTTTTCAGTGACTCTGAAAGGGTAGTATTTTTTTTTAAGAATTATAATATTTATATTTTAAATGTTCATCAAATGCACACTAGAATATGTCTCATTAATAAGATTATTGAGAAGATGATACAGTAATTTTACTATTTGCCATATAAATATTCATAATAAATATACCAACTCAAGATGACTTTTTCTAAGGTGAGTAAGGATCTAGGAATTTAACAGGAAAAAACAAATTGCCCTATTGACAAGTTCATAGCCTGTGTCTTTTTTTTTATCCAATGTGTCAAAGTTGATGTTAGTCTTTCATTTGATCAAAATATTGTTGTGGCTGTTTGGTGTTGGAATGTAGACTTTGAGTTAGGCAGCTAGCCTTTCTGCTCTTCTGGGCTCTGAGCACTATGGAAACAACTTGCTGTCAGTGTAGAGGAAGGCATCGGCAAATGATGCTTTGAAAAACTCCCCTAGTGCTTTTATTCCCAAAGCCTTCATTGCTTACTGCTTTTGGTGAATAGTTCTGTGGCCAGAATAGCTGTGTCTAATTAAGCCCTTAACAGAAGTCATAGGAATGGAAAGCGAAGCACTCCTGAATGTAGATGAACAGTCGAGTTTCCAACCCATGTGTTAACCTTAGGCTGCAAGTAGGGCCTGCAGTGCTAATTGCTCATAGTAATTCACCTCACTAGAAGTGACAAATGAAGTGATGTTGCCCTCAGAAAACAAAACAAAACAAGCAGGGTGTTTCTGATTTCTTCGTTCAAATAATTCACAGTCTGGTAAAAGGAGATCATTATTTCAATCCTGTCCAGGTACCTGGAATCCTTGCTGTTCACATTGAAATAGTTTTTGCTGCTCTTAGGTGTGGACACAGGGCATTTAGGTGGCTTTTACTGTGAGAAACTTTGGCCTATATCACTTTTATCACTTGTCTTCCCCTTGTTCATCGATTTGCTCGAGCGGGTGCCAGTAACGTCTCCATTCGTTGGGAATGAGGTCCATCGTTGTTACTGTTTTTGGCATATTGAATACACCACGAGTAGCTTGCCAGGGCTCTGCCGTGGCTCTGGGTTCATCCCAGGGGGCCTGGTCTTTTTCTATGTCAGGCCATCAAATATCCAGGGCCCACGGGCAGAGCCCTGGGTGTAGACAAGCCTGTCTCCTGTCTGCTACTTGCTGATGCAGCTGGGCACTGCAGCCACACCTGCAACACCTTGAGGGGCAGGAAAAATAAATTAGGGCTTATTATTCAGTCATACTTGTAGGTCATCCTGTAAGCCCCCGAGAACACCTTATCAGACTAATTCATATAAAAAATCTGGCACAGAATTTAATATAGAAAAGACTGGAATATTGCTGGATGGCTGTGAACTGATGAAGGAGGGGTTATTTGATCTTAAATGTGTCTGGCACAGTGGGAAAAGCTAAAGAGTAAGGCCAGTGCACTGGGACGTACTTTGCCCACTAAATAGGTGACTGTGGTCATAGCAGACCGCATAAGGGTTCTAATTAGAGAAAGCTTGAGTCCAGGAAGACTCTAACCGACTCCACGTTTGTGTTAAGTTGGAAAGCAGAGAGTAACATGGAACTTGTTATTAATAAGTGGTGTACTTATCCCTCAGGACACATCACAGATTTATCACTTTCATGGAATTGTTAGCATCCCCACAACCATTACAGCAATATACTAGAGAGGCACTGCTCCTGGGAGCAGTGGGAATGGGGATTTGTTTCTTTAAAAGGCGAAAAACTAGTGGCAAGCTAAATTGAATTGGGAATCTAATTGGAAAGTTTCCCTAATTAAAAAAAAGACATTCCTTGGGCTGGAGCAACAGTACAGGAGGTCGGGCACTTGCATTGCACATGTACACCCAGGTTCTATCCGTGGCACCTCAGATAGCCCTGCTAGCAGTGATCCCTGAGTGCAGAGTCAGGAGTAAGCCCTGAGCACCACTGGGGGTGACTCAAAAACAGAAGCAAAAAAAAAAAAAAGAAGGAAAAGACATTCCTTTGGATAAGGTTTTCTGCCGTCACACTCCCAGTCACCACCACTGACGAGAGTGCATTCTTTCATTGCCAACTAGATATGCTTAACATAGCAATAATAACTAAAGACATTTTTATAGACAAGCTAAACATTCTTCATGGCTCCGTACTTGGGTGGAGTGGCTCCAGGTGGCCACACTCTGTGCCCACACATCAGAGTCTTCATGAAACACTTACTGACATGAATCATCACCATGATTTTACAAGGCCATTTTTGCATATCATTTAACATCATCCGACTTCAGAGATACAGCTATCACCCGGAAGTGGTAAAATTAACACAATTGATGTTTTTGCTCTAGTAGAACAAATAAAGCAAATGTAGTTAATATGGTGGACTTCCTCAGATTCCTAAGTACAACTGGAAAATATGGAAGCAGGTGGTTTCCTCAGTGATAGCAGTCGGCTGCTGTAGAAGTCGAGTGTAGGTGAGAGAACCACACAAGCACACAAACCCGGGCAGAACCTTGGCTGTGCATTGAACTGTGTGACTTGAGGCAAGGTTACTTAAACCTTATCTAGCCCTTCTAGCCCCAACTGTGAGGAGACAGTGGGAAGGATCCCCAGCCAAACTGAGGGGATGCTTTGGGAGCTGTTGCCACAGAACTTGACACAAAGTAAATGCTCACTAACTTCATGTTTGTTAAGTTACTGGCCAAAGTGTTGCTCTGAAAGATGTACTTGATAACACCATTAGATAGTGTCAGAAAATTTACTTTCACTGTGATGTCCTTTTCCTTAGTGATACAGATACAGCGATTTAACAATATTAGCCAATTAAGTTTTACATACTAACATTTAGGGGAGATGAGGAAAGCTTTTAGGTTATGATTTTTTTAATCCAGATCTAAAGAAGAGCATTTTGATCTGTAATGTCAAAAGCTACCCGTGTCATGTTTGATATGCCAAATACCAGTAACAATTATAGACCTCATTCCCATGACCTGATGGAATGGTTTGAGGCTCTTTATGTTCCTGGAGCAAGCAGATGCCCTTGGGCTCTACTAGCATGAGACAGGACATATGGAGATGTTACTGGTGCCTGCTCAGGCAAATCGATGATGAACGGAAAAACAGTGATACAGTGAATGTCAAAATATTTTTCTTTTTTCAGCTTTTTGGGTCACACCTGGCAATGCTCAGGGGTTACTTCTCTTTCTGCACTCAGAAATTACTCCTGGCAGTGCTCAGGGGACCACATGAGATGCTGGGGATCGAACCCAGGTTGGCTTACATGCAAGGCAAATGCCCTACCTGCTGTGCTATTATTGCTCCGGCCCCTCAAGATCTTTCCTGCTCAATAATCTGAAGTGTATTAAGGGGTTTTCTAGGGAGTTACGTCACAGATCACACATGAAAAGAGCTATGGAGCTATGTTATTGGGACGGACTTTCCCCCATCTCTTGGTGCAGTGTACCGACAGTTTCTGATTTCTCCTTTGTGGTCATATAGGTGAGACAGGCATCGGCAAATCTACCTTAATGGATACTTTATTTAACACCAAATTTGAAAGTGATCCAGCGACTCACAATGAACCAGGTGTCGGTTAAAAGCCAGAAGTTATGAACTTCAGGAGAGCAATGTGCGGCTGAAGTTGACCGTTGTTGACACGGTGGGATTTGGAGACCAGATAAACAAGGATGACAGGTATGTCTGGGGGGTCCTGTGGAGAGACGAAATAACTATTACCTGGTGTTGGTGACTCCTTGCTTCTCCTTGCCTTTGCTTGACAGAAAATAAAATATTAGGTGCAAATGAGTCTGGTAAATGTGGTTTGTGATCTTTTGCAACTCGGCAATATAGCAGTGGATTAAATGTAAAAGGAATGGGACTGGAGTGATAGTACAGTGGGTAGAGTGCTTGCTTTGCACGCAACTGACCCAGGTTTGATCCTCAGCATCCCATTATCAGGTGTAATTCCTGAGTGTAGAGCCAAGAGTAACCCCCCTGAACATTGCCAGGTATGACCCCCTCTAAATAAAAAAAGGTAAAAGGTAAAAGGAGTTTGGGATGAGCTTCTGCCTTTTTTGTCTTGATCACCATAGCTGATTAGAATCTGTCTGCTTCTGAAATCCTACCAATCCGAACACAGACTGAGGGTCAGTGTGGTGTTACAAGAGAAGTCCCAGCCTAGGGTTCAGGTTCTTTCAGTAATGAGGCATAAAACCAGGGCAATGTGCCTCACTGGAAAGGGCTGCAGAGAATCTCCACAGTGGTAATGCAGCCACTCCTGAGTCTTACATAGATCTTACATAGATCTTTGTGAGATCCACAAACAATACAGGGGTGAAGACATTTTTGCTTTTCCAGCATCTTGCAACACATTTGGTTGAGGAGTGACCCATTATCACCCCTGGGCTCCTCAACTGTGCAGCTCCGACACACCCTCTGCTCCCCTAATTGAGCACGGTTGTAAACAGAACACCTTCTCAGGGGGTGAGTGTGTTTTGATGCTTTGACAAAACCCCTAAAATGAAAACAAATTTTTTGATAGAAGTTCTGTTGAAGATCTTCATTCCTTCAGGCCCAGCATCCTTCTCCCCCTTTCCTTATTGTTTGTAGGATTGACTTAGAAGCTGCACTGGCCTGTGGAAGTGCTGGCTGGGAATCTCAGACCTGGCTGTGGCTCGCCCACGTCGCTTAGCCGAGGAGTCACGCACCTGACTGTGACTAGCTCGCGTCACTTCGTCGAGCTACTCGCTGAGGGTAGCAGGCTCTTAGCTATGGCTCTTGCATACACCTGGCAGTGCTGCACAGATGATCGCACTTCCTGCCCCAGACAGCAGACCCTGGTTCTGCTGGGCACCTGTGGGCAGCTCAGGGATTGCATTTGCGGCCTCTTGGCTGCGAAGTGGGTGCATTTGGCACTGAGTCCTTCCTGGGACAGGCTCTGTGGGCCTGCTCTGACGTTTCTGTGTTTTCCTGTTGCTGCTCAGAGCTGGGCGACTCCCTGGGTGCAGAATCAGGTGAGTCTGACTGTGGTTTCCGTCAAGCCTGCAAAGCCTTGGGGTCAGCTGGGTGAAGGCTCCCTCCCTTAGAGATGCATTTGCGCAGAAGTTACACCGTGCAATGGGTGCCTGCGTCATTACTTACAAAGGCCCAGCTGTGAAAGCAGCTAAAGTGTCAGTCAGAGAAGACTGGATATAGATGTGGTACATTTCCACAACAGAACATTTAGCTATGAAAAAAGGATGGCATTTTGCCATTAGCAATAAAATGGAAGGAGCTCCAGAATCATGTAAAATAAATGATAAGGAAAAAGAGTGGAGCTGGATAGTTCACCCATGTCTGATATAAGGGTAAAAGATTGTTAAAGATGGACTGAAGCTGAGCGTAGCACAGCGGGAAGACATTTGCCTTGCACTTGCCAGGAACTGGGTTCGATTCCGCATCCCATATGGTCCCCTGATCACTGCCAGGAGTAATTCTTGAGTGCAGAGCTAGGAGTAACCCCTGAGCATCGCCGAGTGTGACCCAAAAACTAAAACAAAACAAAACCAAAAAACCCATGCAAACTTAGTTTATAGAGCGGAGTGGTCTGATTCTGCTCTCATCTTGAGTTTGGCCTTTCTTGAGTTTGGCCTCTTCATCTCAAGCAAATGCCTGATAACAACTTAAAATATTACATTATTTTCCAAAAGATGTTTGAGGAACTTGAAACTGCCCAGAAAGGCACATATGCTGCCAAGCCCATGTGCTACTTAAGGCCCACGTGGCCGAGCACATGTGTTGCCTGCATCCCCCCTCTCAAGCTGTGAACTTCCATGCTCTCATATCTAATGCTGGGGCGCTACTACTGGGCTCCCTTCGCCCTTGGGGGAGCCCAGGTTCTCTCTTGAATGCGTTTCTCTCTCTTTCTCTCTTTCTCTCTCTCTCTCTGTCACTCACTCACTTCACCCTTTCTCTTCTCCCTCCTTCCCTTCCTAAAAGCCTCCAAATAAAATGTTCACACACACACACACACACACACACACACACACACACACACACAACAACAAAAACAACTTCCCAGAAATCAGAGATGGTCCCAGAAAGCCAGATACATACTGTGTGTATACTCTGCTTGCATTTTGGAAAGCAGTACTTAAGAGTATTTTGTCTCGGGGCCGGGGCGATAGCCCAGCGGGTAGGGCGTTTGCCTTGCACGCAGCCGGCCGATGCCGGCCCGGGTTCGATCCCTGGCATTCCATATGGTCCCCTGAGCCCCGCCAGGAGTAATTCCTGAGTGCAGAGCCAGGAGTAACCCCTGAGCGTCGCCAGGTGTGACCCAAAAAATTAAAAAAAAAAAAAAAAGAGTATTTTGTCTAGAAATGTGTTCCACCTCGGTACATTTTAGCTATCCCTGATATAATAAGCACATAGTAATGACAAGTATTTAATTCTGTATTTGATCACAGAGCTCTATTTTATGCATAGAGCAATTTATATGTTTTTCAATATTCTTTGTCCAGTAACAACAGGAGCATTTGTTAGCTATAGCTAACCCTCTTGCATCTAGGTCAGAATGGAATAAGTGTATGATGGGGGCACAGCTCAGCCCTGACCCCACAGCTGAGTAGTCGCTCCTCAGTTACGCCCTCCTTGCCAACGCCAAGCAGCAGTGGAGTGAGAGGGTCCTGCCTGAAGGCCATTTGTGCGACAGATGCAGAGAAAACCTTATTGACAAGGAAAAGAGCACAGATGTGTCAGGGCCAGGGAGCGGGATGTTCACCTGTTCACTGTGAGGTCACAGTGCATGCTCAGAGCATTCCTCCCTGGGGCTGAGGAATATCGAGCACTCCCACATCGGAAGCCGTGTCAGGTTCCTTTCCTGCAGAATGAGGCCCATCCACCAGCATCTTGCCACAAGATTCCATGTGTTCTAGCAGTTTCCTGGCCTGGGTGCTGCCCCTACAGTTTTGCTTCTCTGCTGGTTCAGAACTTTCCCTCAGGCTGGAGGGTTTTCATTCAAGGGCAGAGCAAGCAGCCAGCTGTGGGAGGTCTTTTTTAAGAGGTTATATGACTCATTTGGGTCATATAATAGTTTCCAAGGAGACTTAGAAGAGAGGAAGTTATGATACTAACCTAGATACCAATTTTTTTTTCATCTTCTGAAATTTCTTGACAGCCGTTGCTTAATCTCTTTAAATGGCTTTGGGGACTCCGTGCCCTAGAAGGCACGCTTGATGCACGCTTGACGCTGCTGGCTTTAACACAATGGCATTTGTTTAAAAATACTTTCTCACATAGAGTGTGCTTCCATTAAAACACTAGAAGAGGCATATACGTTTTTGTGCGGATAAATGGGCTTATAGGCAGGGACGTGAGGGACATGCTGTTTCCTAACCCATGATCATGTCCCCTGCTTCGGGCGTGGCGCAAGTTTTCCTGCCTTCAGTGCAAGACTTTAAGAATGCCCGGTTTGTTTATGTAAGCTATGGTCTTGTCAGCATTCCTACATTATTATCTGCCTGGGACCAGGCTAGAGAGAAGGAGACAGGAAGAGAGGTCTGGGAAGGTTTCCTGTTATGTTTAATAGCAGGATTAACTCCTCAGGGTTTGGGGACCTTCTCATTCTGGTGCCTGTACACTTCGGTGGAGGGAAGGGGGTCCGGAGCAGAAGGAAACTGAGTTGAAATGAAAGAGTCGTTTTGTCAGCTTCCTCTTAGATGGGAAATAGAGTGTCCACGGCACATCATTAACTGAAATAGAAGTGCGTCCTGAGAAGTATGGAGAGGTGAATCCTCAGACTCGCCACATCTTCACCAGTTAAAAAAATATAGCGAGGTGTATACCAGCTGGCTTTTTGCAATTCTGTTTTTATCACAATTTGTGATAGAGGTCATTGGCAGATAAGAAAAACTGACTTTGGCGATGAGTGAGGCTCTAGTGGCAGAGCACATGCTTTGCATGCAGGCCCTGACACCAGTTGTCCCAGTTAGCACTGCTGGGTGTGGTCCTGATGACCCCGAAAGAGTCTCCCACTGGTCTCTGAGAAATGAATAAAAAGAGAGTGGCTGGGCCAACGTGATAGCACAAGGGGAGGGCATCTGCCTTGCACACAGCCAACCCATGTTTGATCCCGGCATCCCATATGGTCCTCCAAGGACTACCAGTAGTAATTCCTGAGTGCAAAACCAGGAATAACCCCTGAGCATCGCCGGTTGTGAACCCCCAAAAAAAAAAAAAAAAAAGCGACTAACGGCTATATTGCTAAAAAATACATGGTAGGTGTCTGGTAACATAAAAGCAACCACAATAGCAGTAGCTATTTTATAAAGATTATCCAGGGGCAGCTGGATCAATAGGGAATGTATAGCGTATTTTCCCATCAGATTTAGTGCCATTTGTTGTTCTTGATGATTTGAGGTATAGGGAGTGCAAATAGTGGGTAGAAAGGAATAGACCTTGCTTTAAAAGAATTATGGCATTTGACCCAGCCATACCACTCCTGGGAATCTACTCTGGGAAACCAAAAATACGCAGTGGAAACACCATCCCTACTTTTATGTTCATAGCAGCATTATTCACAATAGCCAGAATCTGGAAGCAACCAGAGTGCCCGAAAATCGATGACTGGATAAAGAAGCTTTGGTACATCTACACAATGGAATACTATGCAGCTGTTAGGAAAAATGAAGTTATAAAATTTGCCTATAAATGGATGGACATGGAGAAGATTATGTTGAGCCAAATTAGCCAGAAGGAGAGAGACAGATACAGAATGACTGCATTTATCTGCATAACATAAATATATATGTACATATTATGATACCAATATCCAAGGTCAAGTGAAACATATATCAGGAGGTCTTGTCAAAGGTGGAAATTATCACAAACGTGTGGGAGTCAGAGGCTAGGTAAGACAGAAAATGGAACAGTGTGCTAACAATTGTCGAGGGTACTAATGCCAACCTAGAACTGAGCATTAAATAGAGGCAAAAAGATACACATGACAACCTTTTAATGTATGTTCTGTAATCCATAGTCTGGAGGGGAAGGAAAAGAAAAAGAGAGAAAAGGGGAAAGAAATAAAAGAACCTGTCATGGAGGAGGGCTGGGGGAGGGTGGAGGGAACCGGGGGCGTTGGTGGTGGGAGATGGGCACTGGTGGCGGGATGGGTGCTGGAACACTGTATGACCAAAACCCAAATATGAACTTTTTAATTGTATATTTTTGTAATTGTAAAAATAAAAAAATTTAAAAAAAAAGAAAAAGAATTATGTGAAAATAGAAGATTTGAGTTCCTTGCTTCCCTCTGGTTTATGACTTCAATCCAGAGAAGATTGAATTGATTGAATAGAGTAAATTCTTTTCTGTAAAAATGGAAGCTTGCAAGTACTAAAATTGGAACCAAGCTTCATTATCTTCATGACTATGAATGTAGATAAGAAGTGGGAGGAAGTGGGGGGGAAGAGGCAGCGAATTTGCTTAAAGAATAGTGAAGGTGAATAAAAGCCTCTTGGCTAGCTTGTTATAAACCAGGCAGAAACTTCACCAACATAATAACCTTCAGCAGAAGTATTGGAGATTTTGGGAAATCAATCTCCTGGAGCACGTTTCTTATATTTGTTTACTATGCTATTAAAAGACAAAACCGTGGGATTTTGGTACTTGATTACGTGGAGGAGGTAGAGTAGATGGGTAAAAGCGTGAGCCCCCAGTCATCTAGATAGAGGCACCATTCCCTGTGCTAATGAAATGGAAACATGTGGGGCTAAGGGCGAGAGGAACAGATAAATTCTGGACACAGAAGAAGAGATGGGAATATTTGGTAAAAGTTGGTTGTATGAGTCTAAAGCTCAGATGAAAGGTTTAGGCTGGAAATAGTTTTGAATCATTGTCAGGGAGATGGTAAGGAAAACTTGAGAGTAAAAGCAAAAGAAGGAAATAGAAAGTTTGACTTGAGCTTTGTAATAGAAAGACTAATGGGGCGGCCTTAGGTATACAGACGGAACCGAAGCTTTCCTGAGATACAGTGAAGCTGGGCTAGAAGCTCCCGTCAGGGCGCACAGTTTTTATTCACTTTCACAATCCTTTATGCTTCCCATATTCTTTTGAGGATCAGAATCAAAACCAGAAGTGAAAAGGGGAACTCATTGAAAGCAGAAGCACACCTGGACTTCTTTGGGGAAGGAGGTGCTGATAAGCTAAAAGGCAGGAGCTGGCCACTCACTTTGGGCCCAAGACGTGCTGGGGTAGACGTCTCCAATGCATACCTCAGTGCTAGGAGACTGGGGAACAGACCCCTGCCTCCCACTGTATGTGCTGGTGCTCAGGCCTGGAGCTCAGTAGCAGGACACTTGCTGTGGGTGCCACTAAGTCTAGGTTCCTTTTTACTCATGCTTTATTAAAAATCAGACTTGTTTTTCTCTCATTTGTGCTTTGCTTCTCTTATTTTCTCTGAATTTTATGTGGCATTCCTTTACTCATCACAGTACTCCTCTAATTCAGATAGCCATCTAATTCTTGACTTACAAGTGAAGATAAGACACGTTTAGTAACCTACCCAGAGTCACACATCTAGCAAGTGCTGCAGCTAGATTTTATTGATAGTTGTTTGCTTTGGGGGCCACACTCAACTGTGCTCAGTACTTACTCCTGACGTTTTGCTCAGGAATCACTCCTGGTGGGACTCGGGCCAGATGGGCCAAGGATCAAACCCAGGTTGGCTACATGCTACATGCAAGGCAAATGCCTTACTTGCCAAACTATCTCTCCAGCTTCCGTTGGATTTTGGTTTTAGGTTGTCTGTCTTAATTCTATGCTTCTAACCACCATCCGAGACAACTGTTCTAAAATAATCATGATTATTAGTGTTGCTATGTAATACCTGAGCTATTTTAAAACTGGAAAACTAAAAAGAATCCCACCATTTGCTCATTCTGCTGGAATTTTGCTTGTGATCTAGAACATTACTATTGCTGGTAAACCTCTAGAGATTTTGTCTGTTCAGATTGAACCAATGAATATGATAAATCACCAATGAGAAATGTCAAAAAAATTCCTTTTTCATGGTTTCAGTTTTAGTCATCCTTTTGTTTCCCCTTGTTCTTTCTCTTAGGTTGTCAGCAGACACCCTCACTTGTAAAAGATTTGTAGTTCTCTTTTGAAAGAGTTCAGCCTAATTTATGAGGTGAAATTAGAATGCTGAAAGGTTTTGTTTTTCTTAAAGATTAAGTTATAAGCTTGGGTGAGAATTAGTGCACTTTAATCCTAATAGCCCAGTCTTTTTGTGGCTGACCCTAACCTTGGAGTGAGCCCTTGGGGAACCTGGATGAGTTCATGCTATTTCCACAGCAACCTTCATTCTCCCTGGGGAACATGTAATTGATGGACTCTGTATTTCCTATATGCTGTTCATGGTCAGTGCTTGTGGTTAGTGAATTGAATCGTGCACAGCTGTTCAAGATCAATTTGAACTGTGGTTACGTGAGATGAGGTTCCAGAATTTACTTTCAAATCTTTAGATCTTACAGTTGGAAAGGGACCTGAAGAACACCGTGGTCCAGGCCCTCCCATCTCCAGTGAAATTGTGGGATATCCTCAGGAACCCCCAGAAAGCTCCTCACTAGATGCCAGAGGACAAGCAGAGTGCCCCCAGAGGAGTGATGCTATGTCCAGAATTACAAGCTATTGACTTGCCAATTGGTCGAGACCCAGTGTCACTCTATTGGGACAGACTTGGCCTGCCCAGAAGGAGCATGTACCTGGGTGCTGTGCAGGTAGCAACATGTCCCTTGATTTAAAATTAAAAAAAAACGACAAGCAGACTGTTCCAGAAGACTGTGCAGTGTGGGTGACAGTCTGAGGAAGGGCCTAGCTCCAGCCAAGGAAGAGAAGCAGGGGAGGTTGGATGGTAGGGGCTGAATGGTTATGGACAGAAAGGGTGGAGTTCAGGAGAGAGTGGGATAACAGGAGCCTGGGAGACCAAGGTAAGGACCAAGGGCTTTAGCACTCGAGAAGAACAAGCTCCGAGGGGTCCTGCCACACTGAACGGAGGCTAGAATCCTGCAGCTTCCAATTTGCTTCGTATTTGTATCTTGATTTGTTTTTTAAAAATTGTGTTAAAGCCCAGTGTAATTTATAAAGCTGCTAACAGTGGGTTTCAGGCATTGGTTCCAGCCTCATCCTGCTACCAGTGTCAGGTCCCCTTACCCACCTCCTAGCTTGCCAGTTTGACAGGCACATTTTAAAGTTGGTTGCTGAGGTTTGGATCTCGTTTCTGGTGCTAAGGATGTGCAGCCCACCTCTCCTCTCTGGACTCAAGAGTCCCAGTCCTGCTCCCTGTCTCTCTCTTCTCCCCATACCACCCCCTCAAATGTGTTTTAAGCAAATGGTCTTTTGCATTCTAGCTATAAGCCAATCGTGGAATACATCGATGCCCAGTTTGAGGCCTACTTACAAGAGGAACTGAAGATCAAACGTTCCCTCTTCAACTACCATGATACCAGGGTCCATGCATGTCTCTACTTCATTGCCCGACGGGCATTCCCTGAAGTCCCTGGATCTGGTCACCATGAAGAAGCTGGACAGTAAGGTATTATCCTGCCCGCCCCTGCCCCACCTGAGCTACCTTCCCTCTTCTTTCAGCTCCTCTGTATCCAGAGGACCCAGTTTATCCTCTGTTGTGGTGTGATTTGGTGGTTGGTTTGGTTTTATTGTAAAGTCTACTTCACAATAAAGTGGAGCAGCTTTCAGTTCATGGCAACAGTGAGAGGAAAGCACAGAGATGCCCCCGTCATTCTCTCTCTCCCACATGTGTGGGCTTCACTGGTGCCACAGCCTTCACCTGAGGGGATCCTCTGTCTCCACACATGTGTGGACTTCACTGGTACCATGGCACTACCCTGAGGGGACACTCTGTCTCTCCCATCCAAGTACTAACCAGGCCCGACCCTGCTTAGCTTCCGAGATCAGACGAGATCGGCGCATTCAGGGTGGTATGGCTGTAACCACTCTGTCTCTGCCCATGCGTGGGCCTCACTGGTACCACGGCGCTCACCTGAGGGAATGCTCTGTCTCCGCACATGTGTGGGCTTCACTGGTGCCCAGAAGGGATGTTTGCTGTGACAGACTTATGCCACTGTGAAATGGGACGGCAGCAGATGTCAGCTGCCACCACTAGCCTCAAAGTTCAGCAGAAAGTCTCACCATACTTAGAGGATTTTGCTGGGTACCACATTTGTCCTCACAACAACGTGTTCACACACTTTCTACAGAGGGACAGAATACTGAAGGGAACGTGCCCACGGTTGGCCTGTCACCAGGCCTCCATGAGAATCAGCCACAGAGAGCCTGTGGGGGTAGAGGAGAACCTCCTGGGGCTTCCTACAAACACAGAACATTGCTTTGAAGAAATCTATTCTGACAAACTCAAGCACCCAGGAGCGTAGACAGGGCCCACTGTGGCTTTAGCCATGGATGGTCCGTGCCCTCAGGGAGGTTGCTTGGATGCAGGTGAGGAAAGGCAAGCAGGAAGGGGACGCCCTAATTGAGGCAGATTTCTATACACACACACACACACACACACATCTCTCTCTCTCTCTCTCTCTCTCTCTCTCTCTCACACACACACTCTCACACACTCACACACACTCTCACACTCATGCTCACACTCTCTCCCTCCCTCCCTCTCTCCCCCTGCCGGCCTAGTAGGCAGCGTCCTGTTTAAGAGAGGGAGTGCACACCCAGAGATGCTCAGGGGCTATGAGCTTGGGCCACCATCACTCCTCACAGACTCAGGGGTGTGAGGGATCGTACCTGGGTTTGCCACGTGTAAGGCAAATGCCCTCTCCACTGTACTGTTGCTCTAGCTTGAGAGTTGATGTTTAAAAGGTGAAGAAAACAAAGCCAAATACAACCCATAAAAAGCAACAATTGCTACAAACAGCTTTCAAAGAATGGGTTCTGTTAGCAATGGCTGCCAGGAAACAGCTGAGAATCCTGCTGGCACAGACTGTGTGAACAGGTCCAGCCCTGGCAACAAGGAGGGCGCCATTTGGGAAATATGCTGAAGCAAGAGAGGGTTTTTTGTTGTTGTTAGGGTTGTTTTTGTTTTCATTTAAATGGTTTGGTGGATCAAATTGATGAGGAGACTTTGAACCTCTGCCATTCTATCCCTCTTGAAGTCACTGAATGCTGAATGTGCCCAGAGAATCAGAAAGAGCAACTGAACAGTTCTTGTTCCTGAGTCCCTCAGGGCCATCACCAGACATTTCCTCTCATCAGTGAGGCCCCGCTGTCCCCACTGGTCACTGGCTGGAGGAAGCCCATCCAGGAAGAGAAAGGGACTGGGTCGGAGAGGTGGAGAAAAGTTTTTTCTCTCAGCTTGTTGACTCGTTTGGGTTTGTCAAGGATTTAAAAAGATTTTTTTTTCTTTTTGGATCACACCCAGAAATGTTCAGGAGTTACTCCTGACTCTGCACTCAAAAATTACTCCTGGCAGTGAATCATGGGATGCCTGGGATAGAACCTAGCTCAGCCATGTGCAAGGCAAATGCCCTGCCTGCTGTACTATCACTTCACTGTATCACGGTATGGTTTGAGGCTCTTTGTGTTCCTGAAGTGAGCAGATGCTCTTGGGTTCTACTAGCATGAGACAGGACATATGGAGATGTTACTGGAGCCCGCTCGAGCAAATTGATGATGAACGGGAAGATAGTGATAGTGATAGTGATAGCTTGCCAGGCTCTGCCGTGCGGGTAGGATAATCTTGTAGTCACCTCAAAACTTGAGCATTTATTGATGAACCTGGATCGGCATACCTGGGCCGGGCTTGGAAAAACTACTGCAAGGTGGGTCAGTGACGAACCGGGCTGTGATTAGCTCTTCTGCTGGGTGGAGTTCTGACGAGAGGGAAGTCCAGATGTGGAAAATGGCAGCCCTCATGGTGTTGGGGTTCCTCTGGCTTCTTGCGAGGCTCTTCTGGGGTGGTGGGTCAGGGCTAGAACCCTCACGGGGCAGAGCTGCTGCTTGCTCTCCCTGTGCCCAGCTGATCACGAGGCATCCAGGAGGGATAGTGGGTTCTACCCCTGGCCCGCCACCCCAGCAGAGCCTCGCAAGAAGTCAGAGGAACCCCACACTATTGCTTCATTCCCTAAAAATATTTACTGTATTTGTTATTGTAAGTTTAGGTAATATTTGCAATAGATTTAATGTTTATGGAATTTTTTTAATTGAAACATTTTTAGGCCCTATGATTTACAATTTACCACTTGAAGCCCTCCCTGAGAGTGACCACTTCCCTCTGTGTTGTCTGTGCCCTCACCCCACCATCCTTGCCCCCATTTCTCTTATTGTCTACACCTGCTGACAGCCAGCCCTCGGGTTCTGTCGCTTTTGGACAGTTGTCATTCATGGCTGTTCGTTATAGTCCGTATCACGAGAGATCATTCTGTGTCTGTCCCTCCACTTCCCAGGATTTTTTAAAAAATGGATATTGGAATAAAAAGGGAGATGCAGTGACATGGTGAGGACTCAGGGAAGCTCTGAAGGTGGTCTCATTCCCGTGGGGACGGCAGCCTTAGCAGGACTCAGGGAAGCTCTGAAGGTGGTCTCATTCCCGTGGGGACGGCAGCCTTAGCAGTTCTGGGCTCCCATTCCAGAGCCGTGGGAGGGGAGCAGGACACCCAATCTCAGTAGTGTTCTGTGGAGGCCTCTTACCTGGCTGGGAGTGAGTGGAAGTTCCTCTTAACAGCTCAGTGCAGGGCCGAGGAGGTAATATAGGAGTCAGGCATTTGCCTTGTGTGTTGATGACCCCAGCTGGATCTGATAGGTCCCCAGAGCACAGCCTGGACTGATCTCTGAGCACCACTGGGTGTGGTCCATTGGGGGTGTGGCTCAGTGGAAAAAACGCTTGCTTTCTAGCATGAGCCTTGACTTGGATCCTTAATACCACCACCACCCAACACAAAAATCGTGTGTGTGTGTGTGTGTGTGTGTGTGTGTGTGTGTGTATGAGATACTTCTCTCAATTTCTTTCAGTAAAAATCATTTTTGGAAAATAAATGTGTCCTGTCCTGCCCCTTGAGGTGTTGCAGGTGTGGCTGCAGTGCCCAGCTGCGTCGGGCAGGTGGCAGACAGGGAGACAGGCTTATCCACACCCAGGGCTCTGCCCCGTGGGCCCTGGATGGTTGATGGTCTGACATAGAAAAGACTGGGCCCCCTGTGGTGAACCCAGAGCCACAGCAGAGTCTGGCAAGCTACCCATGGTGTATTCTATATGCCAAAAAAGGTAATATTAATGGACTTCATTTCCAATTAATGGAGACATTACTGGCACCCACTTGAGCAAATTGAAGAACAATAGGAGTGATACAAATGTGTCCTGTGGTCAGTCAGCTGTGGGGAGGTTGGAAGAATGTTTCATCTTGGACTTCACTACAGGGTCCCCTTGGCTGTAATTCTAGGTTTCTGCCTTCCTTGTCAGGTTTCCTTTCCTTCTGGTCTATGTAACTAATACCTTGTAAGTGAGCCCAGCTTTTTGGCACAGTCTCATCCTGGTACCCAGGAGTAATGTGTTGGAAGCTGATTTTCAGTGGTATTCAGTGGTGTGATTTTGAAAAATTTCAAAGTAGGCAAAACCACTTTTGTGGTTCTCAGTAGAATTTATCATTAGTGAAAAGAAAGGATCTGATGTATCCTTCATGGAGCTGAGTGTTTTCTTCCATTCTGAGGCAGACTGTGTCATTCCACTGTTGGGAACAGGCAGAAATCAAGGAGCTGGGAGGGCCTCAAGGGAGTGGCTGCTTCTTCAAAGAATAAGGTTCTTTGTTATTGCTGTTTGTCACAGAATATCACTTCCTTTTGCGCTGTCAAGCACTGAGGAGGAAATGACAAGTCTGCTCTCTACGGGGCGGGTGGGGGATGGGAGGAAGTGTTTAGAGATGAAGCTATAAGATTATCCCATATCTGCTGAATTTGGCCCCAGGTGGGCAGTCAACAGTCAGCATCTATTTTTATGTTTCGGGATCTCTGTGTTGTAAGTCGAGCTTCACAATTTCTATTTGCCGTGTGTTGCTCCTATTTTGTCTCCCTCATGCTGAAGTGATTTGAAACTGTGTATGTTTATTTGTCAGGTGAACATCATTCCAATCATTGCAAAGGCCGACACAATTGCCAAGAATGAGTTGCACAAATTCAAGAGTAAGATCATGAGTGAATTGGTGAGCAATGGTGTCCAGATTTATCAGTTCCCCACAGATGAAGAAGCGGTGGCAGAGATCAATGCAACAATGAGCGTAAGTCTTCATGGGGGAAGGGAGCCAGCAGCCGTTTCCCCGGCAAGCTCTTCTTGGTCGCTCTTCCTGCCTCCCTTTCCCAGAGATGGAGAAACAGGGCAGGGTGGGAAGGGAGGTGGATTCACTGTGAGGGCAGAGCTCAAGAACTCCAGGTTCAGAGGTGGAGGGTGACTTCATTGAAAGGCAACTAGAAGCTGATAAGAAGCTGGGCCTTTCCTTGAGAGCTCCGTTTAAAAATGAATTCACAAGAAAGTACACGTGGCAATGGAAGTCAGTCTAAATTTCATAATTTGTGGTAGGTTAAGATATGATCTACTTCTTAGATCTCCTGCAGAGGGCCGGGCCAGTCTTTATGAAAGCGTGTTTCAGGTTGTCTTTTCACACTGGCAGTTATATGGCAGTGATATGGATGAATTTACTGCACAGCCCACTCCTTTGGGGCACCCAGTGATGTTCAATCTGTTCACAAAGTTGTACCGCCTTTGCCAGAAACCATTGTAGACCACACTTATCACCTCTGAAGAAAATCACATACCTCTATAGCTGAAAAATGTAATTATCTCAGCCATGGGGAATCACTAATGTATTTTCTTGCGTACATGAATTTGCCTGTTCTGGACATTGCCTAGTGGGGAGTCGTTCTGAGGCTCCTCAGAAATGAAAGGACCTGGAGAACTGGAGTGATAGTACAGCGAGTAGGGCAATTGCCTTGCATGCAGCCAACCTGGTTTTGATCCCCAACATCCCATGTGGTCCCCCGAGCACTGCCAGGAGTAGTTCCTGAGTGAAGAGCCGGGAGGAACCCCTGAGCATCACCGGATGTGACCCAAAAAGCCAAAGGAAAAAAATGAAAAGGACCTGATCAAAGCCATCAGTTAGCAGGAGCACTGAAATTTCATCCCAGTTTTCCCTGGCTCCTATCCTGAGATCCTAGGAGGGAGATCAGAATCATTCCACAAAATGATTTCTTGGTTCTTCAGTCCTACAAAGGGTGGTTTATCATTTAGGGAGGACTTTCTTCTTCCAGCATGATCAGGAAAGAAAAGTGGCAGCTTTTCTTTGGAAAGCAAGTGGCAGCTTCTGCAACAGCTCTCTTGTATTATAAATTAAGAATGAAGAACTCTTGCTAATGCAGAGTCCCTGCCCTCTCCAGCCCCGTCGGGCCACCTTTCGGTTGACTGACATGCTTTGTGACTTGCTCCTTTCTTTCCCATGGGAGATGGAAGGGTCTTAGACCCTGGCAGGAAACTGGCTCATCAGGAAAGTAGCCATGAGGGGGTGTGAGAATAAGGGTGTCATTAGGGGTGACCATATTTGTTCCAAGACAGAACCCAAACTCCCACGCCAGATGGAGCAGCGAGGTTTGGGCCCAGCAGTCCAGGAATGCTAAGGCTGAGCCCTGGAGTTCTGCGGCTGGTGGAGTGAAGCTCAGTGAGCTCTCAATGCAGGCATCGGTGGAAAGCAGATTCTGTTTCAGCTCAGAGGAAACAAATGTAGAGGGAATTTGTATGCAGGGCAGTAGGTACCAGACAATAGGTAAGATCACGTTCACCCCGAAATGAGTCTCTAGATACAGGTATTGAGAGCTTCATCATACAAGTGTTCCTGGCATTTTTATTTAAAGCGTGTGGAACCCTTCTGGTGCACCAGGCACTGTTAGTTCTCACAGCAAACACAGGACCAGACACTGCTTCGTAGCCCTACCTCACATCTGAGGTAGGACCAGGACAACCTGGTCACCAGGATTACAGCCATGGTGGTGGAGGTGGGGCTTGACCCAGGCAGCTTGACCTGATCCTCCTTGCTAACTGACCCAAGTGGAATTGGGTGCCCACTTGATAGCGTAGTGCAAATTGCAGACTGCTGATATTTGCTTATTCAGCTCTAGAACTCCAGCTTGGGACCTCAGTGTGCATGGAAGAAGGAACACAAGTAAACATACCTTAGTTCTTTCTACTAGCCCTTCCCTTTCCTGTATTTTAGTTTGTTTTGTTTTGCATGGTCCTGAAACTAAGTGTGTGTTAAACATCTGGGAAAGAAAATGAACCTTTTCTGGATTCTCTCTATCAAGATATTCTTCGTTGTAGACAGTCCCTGCTGATGAGCCCGTGTGATATGTGAAAGGGATGTCACTAGCGGTTGTTTTTGTCACTCACTCTGTGTGCAGTTTCGAGGTTCTTACACCAAAAGTTGGTCAGAGTTCTGTTGCTCCTCAGTTCCTGGGATCATACTTCAGCGTCAGAGTTTGGGGGAAGAAAATGTGCTCTTTTCTTCTCACAACATTATAGAAATATGAGCACCAGGCAAAAGACCTCGTGGCATCCTGGCTGAGGGCTGTACCGGCTCTCTGTGGAAGAGGATTTGTGCGGATTTTCATCTTTCTCAACTTATCTGTAATAGAACACGAACCAAGAAACCCTAAAGAACAAATTCTCAGAGCAGTCATTCCAAATCCTTACCCACTAATAGAAAAAAAGGTGGAATGGCTAAATTCTGCCCCAGGAAGTAGCCACAGTTACCAAATAAACCAAACTTGTCTCATATGTCATCTCTGAATGCATGAGGTAGATCTGGGTGCAAGACCTGGACCAGAATATGGGCTGAAGTGTATTTCGGGCTCGAATTTTGTTCACTGACTGACTAAACCACTTCTTATCAAATGAAAAAGACATAGTATGAGACAGAAGTAATAAATGCCAGCAGTGACATTTTATAAAGTGAAAAAGAGGGGCCAGAGCACAGGGGGCACAGCGGGTAGGGTGTTTGCCTTGGGCGCAGCTGTCCCGGGTTCACTCCCGGCATCCCTTATGGCCCCCTGAGCACTACCAGGAGTAATTCATGAGTTCAGAGCCAGGAGTAACTCCTAAGCATCGCCAGGTATGACCCAAAATGCAAAAAAAAAAAAAAAAAAGTAAAACTGTGAAAGTAAAATAAATAAAATTTAATTTTAAGAATTTAACCTGATAACACTCAAAGTATTATCTTAACATATACAAAAAATTTTTATGAGATATATTTAGCATGAATCTATAAATCTTGGAAATTCATTGTATATTTTACAGTTACAGCATATCCTAATTTGGACAAATACCTGTTATGTTTAACATTTGAAAATTTTTCAACTGAAAGAAGTATCAAACATATTGAATATTTGAATATTCCTTTACCATTTCATTCACATTGACAAAACAGTTTTATTTTTTATTTATTTTTTAATGTATAAAGCATATTTAAAAACATTTTTTATTATACCATGTGAGATATACAATTAAAAGGATTTTCATAATTGGATCTCTGTCATACAGTGTTCCAGCACCCATCCCTCCACCAGTGCCCCGTTCTCACCCCCGCATCCCAAACACTCCCCCTACCCCCCCACTCCCAGCCTGCCCCTATTGCAGGCACATTTCTTCTCTATCGCTCTGTCCCTGTCTCTGTCCCTATATTTCTCTCTCTTATCTTATACTTTGTGGCTTGCCCTATAGATATTAGCGGTTTATGATGTCTCTATGTGCATATTCAATAGTGAATTCTAGTGTAACATCATAATTCCCCATCCCCATAACTTTTCCAGTTTGTTGCAACTACAATGATCATTACAGTATATAAATGTGAAAGATCCAGGGAAGGACCTCGTCCTGAATTCCATTATTGTCTAAGATTGTCGGCGCCGCATAGGGCAGCTGTGTGCCAGCGCAGCTATGGGTCTGGAGTGTCTCTCTTCTGGCTGTTGGCTGTGGTGGCTGGGAGTTCATAACCACACCTACCACTTGGAGGTGGAGGAATGGGTGGAGCAGCCCAAAAACCCACTCCAAGTCTGGTCAGCGCGGCCCCCTGCATGCATGAGCGCCCTAGGAGCTGCGTAGGACACCGTCAGGAGCTGGCGAGCCTTTCACCATCGTCCAGAACTCCATGGCTGCCCCACATGAGGCTGAGCTGCGCAGCTGTGGGTCTGGAGTGTCTCTCTTCTAGCTGTTGACTGGTGGCTGGGAGCTCATAGCCACGCCTACCAACTTTTATTTTTTAAAAAAAAGTTTTATTTAATGAAGAACAGAAGCAGCAATGTTGCTACAATTCTAGGAGTAAAGTTGATAAAAAGTTGCAATATTAATATCAATTAATAGAAAGTGTATCTAGATCTAGATAATAGAACATATTTCTAGTCCTAAAAAATAAATGTATGTGAACATTGTTTCAGATTGCAGGTTTGGTAATTCCTTGTCTAAGAATTTATTAAGGTTTTGTTGCTTTAGGAGCGATTCAGCCATTTCCAGGTCTATGGTCTGGGCCAAGGACTGGTTAGGAAACAGACATGGATGGTGGGTGGGCCTGCTGGGGCTTCCAAAAGTATGGAGGGTCGGGGGACAGGCTACCAACCCCGAAAAATGTCAGTTTGGGTGGCCGCTGGTACTTGAAATTATTCATAGATCGGTATATCTGCAGCGAATACGCGCCTGAGGCGGGAGTAGAGCCCCGGAGTGGCTGTTGTGATGGGGCAGGGTGCTGCTGTCTGAGCCTGGTTCGGCAGGTATTTGCTTGCCTCCCAGGTTGCTCCAGGGATTTCAGCAGCAGGCCTGCATTTCCGTAAGGTTTGTTTGCAGAGTTTGGGTGGGTAGCAAGGATGTAGGAACCAAGGTTCACTGGTACCTCATGCAAGATAGGTAGTAAGAGGGTCGCGTCCCTCGCGGTTTTGATTTTTTGGGATGTTTCCGTAGGCGCAGGGCCCAAAGGGGTCTGCGGTGAAACCAAGGCAGTTTGCCTTGGTTCCGTTGATGGAGTTTCCGCTCTTCCCTGGGGCAACTTGGGTCCAGCGGAGACGCAGGGGTCACACACACACCTGTGGGGAGATTGCAGCCCGTCCCGGAAGTGCAGGGCCCAAGGGTTCTGCGGTGAAACCAAGGCAGTTTGCCTTGGTTCCCGTTGATGGAGTTTCCGCTCTTCCCTGGGGCAACTTGGGTCCTAGGAGACGCAGGGGTCACACACACCACCTGTTGGGGAGATTGAAGCTGGTCCCGGAAGCCAGGGCCTAAGGGGTCAGGGTGAAACCAAGACAGTTTGCCTTGGTTCCCGTTGATGGAGTTTCCGCTCTTCCCTGGGGCAGCTTGGGTCCGCAGAGACGCAGGGGGTCACACACACACTTGTGGGGAGATTGCAACCGGTCATTTCCGTAAGGTTTGGCACATCTCCTGGGCGATGAGGTGGTACAGGGCCTGTGAGTGAGTGACGTGTTGACAAATGCGGACAAAACTTTCTTTAAAGCAAAGGATGAAATTAGGCCGGAGAGAAGGTCTAGGGATCAAGGGTTTACCTTGTCTGTCCACAAAGTCAAGGTCCCCTGACAACATATATGGACCCCAGCCCTGTTAGGTATAATCCCTAACACTGCCACATAGGGCCCTCAAACCAAAGCAAGTCCAAAAAAAGCCAGACAAGTTATATTTAATGGGAAACATCTGACACTGCTTTCATTTTTAAATTTAACTGAAAATGAAGAATAAATAAAATGAACATGTGTCTCGATCCTTCAGCTCTGTTTAAAACCCTCTGTCTCACAGGTCCATCTCCCATTTGCAGTGGTCGGCAGCACCGAAGAAGTGAAAATTGGCAATAAGATGGCAAAGGCTAGGCAGTACCCTTGGGGGTGTGGTGCAGGGTAAGTGCATACCACGGGGAGGGGACTCTCCACTCCTGAGCCCTAGGGTGACCCTCCCCACTGTGCCAGGGAGGCTCTGCTCTGTGGTGGGAAGGAAGCACTGGTGAGGCTGTCCACACAGCTATGAGAAAAATGGGGACCAGGTGGGTAGATACTGGAGAGAAGTGACTTGCATGGTCCTTGTGCCTTGTGTGAGAAATGTCCTTCTCACTCCTGAGGGCTGTTGCTGGGAATTCGACCCAGCTCCAGCAGCCAAGTCTGAGAAAACTTCACAAAATGTGTTGTACATGAGAACACTTGTTTCTCCTTTTTCTCTGAAAGAATTGCCTTCTAGTCTTCTAGTGTGGTTACCTCCTAAACATGACACTGTGGCTTTTGAGTAGCTTCTCATGGGAAGACCGTTTCTCCTGTGTCACTCTGCAGGTCAAGACCAGTTAACCTGCACTGGTGTGTCTTGAAGGAGGATGACCACAGAAAGTGTCTTCATCTGTTAGCTTCTTTCCTTATTCTCAATGGAGGCAATAAATCTAGAAACCAACAGAAATAGGTCCTTTAAAATTCTAGATGTTTGATTTTTCATGAATCTTCCCAGTTTCTTTACAGTGAGACCTTTCTCCCTAGTGTTGGTACTATTCAGTGAGCTGGTCTCATAAGGATGCCTGCACAGTTCTTAGAGTGCAGGGCCTTGGGTGTTGGTTGGGCTCCATTCCAGACAGTAGGGTTGAGCTGAGCTGCTCTATTTAAAGCTTAAGCTTACTTCTCTCTTTATCTCGCTCTCCTTTTTTTTTCCTGCTTTTTTGGGTCACAGCCAACAATGCTCAGGGTTACTCCTGGCTCTGCACTCAGGTATTACTCCTGGTGGTGCTGGGGGGACCATATGGGATGCCGGGGATCGAACCTGGCTAAGCCATGTGCAAGATAAACACTGCACGCACTCTGGCCCAGGCTTACTTCTCAACACTAAGCTTTTCTGCATCTATAAGGCGAATTATTGTGGCCTAGGTACCTCCTCTGAGCTCTAAAATTGTGTGTAGCCAGGGTGTACCCTCTGGGCTCTGGAATTGTGTGTGGCTAGGGAGCCCCCCTGGGCTCTGAAATTGTGTCTTCGTTAGGAACATGTGGTAGATCCAGTCGAGGCTTTGAGCCCTCAAGACACAGGGCTTGAGGGATAGCCTCATCTTGGGGTGCGTCAGTGCCCGTGTTCCCCATTGCTGAGTGCCCGCTTCCTGTCCGCTGCAGTTGAGAATGAGAACCACTGCGATTTCGTCAAACTCCGGGAGATGCTCATCCGGGTGAACATGGAGGACCTGAGGGAGCAGACTCACACCCGCCACTATGAGTTGTACCGGCGCTGTAAGCTCGAGGAGATGGGCTTCAAGGACACTGACCCTGACAGCAAGCCCTTCAGGTATGGGGTCACCTAGCAGCTGTGCAGGAGACAGGCATGCTTGGTGGAGGGAGGGAGGGGGCTCATGGTCCCGAAGACCAGGCATCCTTCTTGTCCTCCGCACCTCACAGCTTGGCTCTGTGCTGTCACCTCAGAAAAGCCCAGGACTGGCCTCTTGTCTTTCCCAAGTGCCTCAGCACCTGGTGAACATGCCCTGCCCTTTAGCTCCGCTTCCCAAGGTGTATTTGAAGTGTTTTTTTTGCTCTCAGTTGCCAGGTAGAGTTCTGCCTTATAGGGTGGGGGGCTTAAAGAAATTTCCTCTTGATTTTTCTCCTGTCATGGATGACTAAAGACGATAAAGCAGAACGCAGGGGGAAGGGATGGCAGAATTGCTTGGCCAGACCTGGCACAGCAGGAGCAGAGGACAGTAACAGGAACAGGAGAGGATCCACTTATCTGGTTGACCCCACATGAGTTCCAGGCATTCAAGTTAAGGATGTGGGTGCTCTGGGCACAGCACCGCTACTCATTGTGGGCCACACTGCTGGGAAGTGACTGTGCCTTCCTGTGTCCCATGGGCACAAGCCAGGCTGGCCTTAGTGCCTCTGCATAGTGGCCCTCTGGGTCCCCAGATCCCAGCTGCAAGTGAACACGTTATTTTCTTGGGGGGTGGTCTAGAGAGATAGTTAGAATCTGGACTCGCCGGCTGGTGAGGTGAGAACCCCCAGAGGGCTTCTGACCCAGAGACTGGCTTCATTGTGCAGTCCTGCCCAGGTGCTTCTAAGCCAGGCCCCTCATTAGGCACAGGAAATGTTGCTCTGAGGCCTGGTGGCGGATGCCTTTTAGGGCACACAAGGCTAATATAGCAATGGAGATATAGTCCCTACAAAATCACTTTCCCCATGGTGCATTAACCTGCTGGGAATGGTTTTGGGGTCCAAGAGAAGCTCTCTCTTTGACTTTTTCCCCCTTGAGTTGTTTCCTTTCATGCATAGACAGAGAACTGAAAGCACTCACTAAAACCAGACTCATTTTCTTCCCCTCTGAAATGAAGAGCTCATGTGCTTCAGGGCCTGGTAGTCCCGGGCAAGTTCTTTGTGTGTAATGGGCAGAGACAGTGTCTCCGGCTCCCTGTCAGTGTGGTCTCTTACAAGCGCCCAGTCCTCGCGGGCAGAGGGTAGCCATCACGACACTCCCTCAGTGTGGTCTCTCTTACAAGTGCCCAGTCCTCGCGGCAGAGAGTAGCCATCACGATACTCCCTCAGTGTGGTCTCTTACAAGCGCCCAGTCCTCGCGGCAGAGAGTAGCCATCACGACACTCCCTCAGTGTGGTCTCTCTTACAAGCGCCCAGTCCTCGTGGGCAGAGAGTAGCCATCACGACACTCCCTCAGTGTGGTCTCTTACAAGCGCCCAGTCCTCGCGGGCAGAGGGTAGCCATCACGACACTCCCTCAGTGTGGTCTCTCTTACAAGCGCCCAGTCCTCGCGGCAGAGAGTAGCCATCACGAGACTCCCTCAGTGTGGTCTCTTACAAGCGCCCAGTCCTCGCGGCAGAGAGTAGCCATCACGACACTCCCTCAGTGTGGTTTCTCTTACAAGCGCCCAGTCCTCGCGGCAGAGGGTAGCCATCACGATACTCCCTCAGTGTGGTCTCTTACAAGCGCCCAGTCCTCGACACTCCCTCAGTGTGGTCTCTCTTACAAGCGCCCAGTCCTGGCGGCAGAGGGTAGCCATCACGACACTCCCTCAGTGTGGTCTCTTACAAGCGCCCAGTCCTCGTGGGCAGAGAGTAGCCATCACGACACTCCCTCAGTGTGGTCTCTCTTACAAGCGCCCAGTCCTCGCGGGCAGAGGGTAGCCATCACGACACTCCCTCAGTGTGGTCTCTTACAAGCGCCCAGTCCCCGTGGGCAGAGAGTAGCCATCACGACACTCCCTCAGTGTGGTCTCTTACAAGCGCCCAGTCCTCGCGGGCAGAGAGTAGCTAGCACGATACTCCCTCAGTGTGGTCTCTCTTACAAGCGCCCAGTCCTCGCAGCAGAGAGTAGCCAGCACGACACTCCCTCAGGTCCTGGCTGTGTCCCATGAAATTGAACAGCCTCAGACTTTGGTTTGCCAACCCCTCTTCCAGCTCCCTCCCGTGTCCTGTGGCTGGAATCCTGCTGCACCTCCTCAGCCCCAGGACGGTGAGGTTTTCCTGTGCAGTTGATATGCAGCTCTTGTGCTTATGATGAAATCATCTCCTCCAGGGGCCTGGCTGTGCCCAGCCCTCTGCCCTGGCCTTCCTGGTCAGGGGAGGGCTTCTGGCCCTTCCCCATGAGCCTGAAGTAGGAAAGGGGTTGAGTCGCACTCCTCAGCCCCTCCACATCTGGCTCCACTTCTGCACACCCTGGGTTTCCTTTTGATGTAAAAAGGGAGAGGAATGGGAAAGACCTGTTTCCTTTTCCTTAATAGAAAATATAGCATAGAGGCAATTAGGCACTCTGAAATAATCCCTTCTATTCAGCTGGAGGGATGATACAACAGGTAGGCAGCTGAGTTTCATGCATGGCATCACATAGGGTCCCCTGAGCACACTGAGTGATCCCTAAGCAGAGCCAGGAGTAAGCCCTGAGCAGCACCAGCTGTAGCCTAAACATGAAACAATTCTCTGATCTCAATACCTAGGAATACTGGAAACTGTTTCTTTTCTTAGAAATCCGTTCATTTAGGGGTCAGAGAGATAATACATCAGGTAAGTTTCTTTTCTTGCACTCTGCTTACATGGGTTCGATCCCCAGCACCCCATATGGCTCCCCAGACACTGCCAAGAACTATCCCTTGAGCACTGCCTGGTGTGGCCCAAAAACAAGTAAAAAAAAATCAGTTCATTTAGACTCCTACTCTCACTGAGCCGCATTACTCTGAAGGTAGAAATTGGTTTTGACTCACATATCTTAGCAAATAATAAGCTGAAATAAACTTAGTTCCGTTTCTCGAAAGCTGGTACTTTATCGAGGGCCCTAGCACTTCCCGTGACCTTAACCCTGCTGAGACCCATGTGATGAGGCAGTTAAAGGAGAAGTACAGCTACAGTGAGTTACACACCATCATCCAAGAGAGCCAGCTTCATTCCTGGGGGCTCTTCAGAGAACTTTTGTTCCCCGAGGGCCAGAGAGATTGTGTAGCCGGGTAACCCAGGCTTGATTCCCCCACACTGTCACCCAAGCCCTTCCAGGAGAGGCCACTGAGCGCAGAGCCAGGAGTAAGCCCTGAGCACCACTGGGTATGACCCCCCAAAAAATAGAGAAGAGGGGAGGTCAGTCCCGCCTGTGGAAGAGCATGGCCCTGCTTCTTTGCTCCTGAGACCTAGTGATCTTTCCCCAGTGCCGCCTCTTCCTCATCTCAGTTACCCCATGCCTTAGGGAACAAAAGAGCACCCAGTTCTCTCAAGAGAACACCAGGCAGGGCCGGAGTGATAGCACAGTGGGGAAGGGTGTTTGCCTTGCACACAGCCGACCTGGGTTTGATCCCCGAGAGAGAGAGACACAGAGACAGACCGAGACAGAGAGAGACAGAGAGAGAGAGAGGAGAAGGAGGGAGGGAGGAAAAGAGAGAGAGAGCAAGAAAGAGAGAGAGAGCATACCAGGGAGACCAGGAGGACTTCAGTTCGGCAACCAAGGAGAGAGGTGCTGTTGGGTTTCACTCGGTGAGGGGCCTGAGCATAGGGCCAGCTCTGTAGCCCTGCACTATGTTACATGTGTGGGTGAAGTCCCTGAGTCCAAGTTTCTCTGCAGGGCACAGTGGGAGGTGATAGTCTACCATACTGGACTGTGTCGGACTAAGGAATCTGCAGTGGGTCACTCTAGCCATGGGTCTCCACTTGAGTATGTGTTCCAGAGACTTCTCCCATGTGTAATGGTAGGGAAGTGATAAGTTCAAGTGTCTACACTCATTTTTCCTACCCGTGGCTTCTGGGAGCAAACTCTGCCCCTGCCAGTGGCTGGTAAGAGAAAAGAAGCAAGTTCACACTTGCATGCCAGCCCGAGACCTGATGCAATTGCACATTTCTCACTTAGGAAAGGGTGTTAATAACAATAATTAAAAACGAACTTGGAAGAGTCAAAGAGTTGCAAAAACTGCACTATTCACAATAGCCAGAATCTGGAAACAACCAGTATGCCCAAGAACTAATGACTGAATAAAGAAACTTTGGTCCATCTACACAATGGAATACTATGCAGCTGTTAGGAAAAATGAAGATATGAAATTTGCCTATAAATGGATGGACATGGAGAGGATCATGTTGAGTGAAAGTAGTCAGAAGGAAAGAGACAGATATAGAATGACTGCATTTATTTGCATGACATAAATATATATACATATATACATACATACATACATACATACATACATACATGCATACATACATACATACATACATATTATGATACCAAAATCCAATGTCAGGCGAAACGTGGATCAGGAAGTCTTTTTTTTTTTTATTATTGATCTAATTCTTTTTATTTATTTATTTTTTAAAGTATTTTATTATACCACCGTGAGAAATACAAATAAAAAAGATATACAATTAAAAAGTTCATGTTTGGGTTTTGGTCATACAGTGTTTCAGCACCCGTCCCTCCACTAGTGCCCATCTCCATACAAATAAAAAGATATACAATTAAAAAGTTCATGTTTGGGTTTTGGTCATACAGTGTTTCAGCACCCGTCCCTCCACCAGTGCCCATCTCCCATCAACAACATCCCCGGTTCCCTCCCCTCTTCCCCAGCCCCGCTCCATGGCAGGTTCTTTATTTCTTTGCCTTTCTCTCTCTTTCTCTTTTCCTTCCCTTCCAGACTATGGATTACAGAACATACATTAAAAGGTTGTCATGTGAATCCTTTTGCCTCTATTTAATGCTCAGTTCTAGGTTGGCATTAGTACCCTCGACTATTATTAGCACCCTGTTCCATTTTTCTGTCTTACCTAAACTCTGACTCCCACACGTTTGTGATAATTTCCACCTTTGACAAGACCTCCCGATATATGCTTCACTTGACCTTGGATATTGGTATCATAATATGTACATATATATTTATGCCATGCAAATAAATGCAGTCATTCTGTATCTGTCTCTCTCCTTCTGGCTAATTTCGCTCAACATAATCTTCTCCATGTCCATCCATTTATAGGCAAATTTTATAACTTCATTTTTCCTAACAGCTGCATAGTATTCCATTGTGTAGATGTACCAAAGCTTCTTTATCCAGTCATCGATTTTCGGGCACTCTGGTTGCTTCCAGATTCTGGCTATTGTGAATAATGCTGCTATGAACATAAAAGTAGGGATGGTGTTTCCGCTGCGTATTTTTGGTTTCCCACAGTAGATTCCCAGGAGTGGTATGGCTGGGTCAAATGGGAGTTCAATTTCTAGTCTTTGCAGGAAAGTCCATATTGTTTTCCAGAAAGGCTGTACCAGCCGGCATTCCCACCAACAATGGATGAGTGTCCCCTTTTCCCCACGTCCATGCCAGCACTTGTTGTTCTTGCTCTTTTGAATATGTGCCAGTCTCTGTGGTGTAAAGTGGTATCTCATTGTTGTTTTGATTTGCATCTCTCTGATGATTAGTGATGATGAGCATTTTTTCTAAAGGTGGAAATTACCACAAACGTGTAGGAGTCAGAGGTTAGGTAAGACAGAGAAGGGAACATGTAAATAATTGTCAAAAGGGCTAATACCAACCTAGAACTAAGCATTAAATATAGGCAAAAAATGCACATGATGGCGTCTAAGTGTATGTATTGCAATCCACAATATGTAAGAGAAGGGAGAGAGGCGAGACAGAGAGAGGAGAGAGAGAGAGAGAGAGAGAACATGCCATAGAGCGCAGGCTATGGGCTATGGGCTATGGGAGGGGGAGGGAATCGGGGACATTGGTGGTGGGAAGTGGGCACTGGTGGAGGGATGGGTGCTGGAACACTGTGTGACCGAAACCCCCAAACATGAACAACTTCGTAATTGTATATGTCACGGTGATATAATAAAATCACGATCATGATCTTCCCGTTGATCATCTATTTGCTAGGCGCGGCACCAGTAATATCTCCATATGTCCTGTCTCATGCCAGTAGAGCCAGGGGCATCGGCTTGCTACAGGAACATAAAGAGCCTCAAACCATTATATTAGGTCATTGGAATGACCTAATATAATTGTTGCTGGAATTTGGCATATCAAATACAACACGAGAAGCTTGCCAGGCTTGCTGAGCGGGAGGCAAACTCTTTTAAAACCTAAAACCTCCAAATAAAGCATTTATTGATGAACCGCGCAGCCGCAAGGGTGGCCACGCAAGCCGGGCTGTGATGGGCTGGTCTGCTGGGTGGAGTTCTGATAAGAGGGAAGTCCAAATGTGGAAAATGGCGGCACCCGTGGAGTGAGGGGGGGGTCTGGCTTGTTGTGAGGCTCTGCCGAGGTGGTGGGCCAGGGCTAGAACCCACCATGCCTCCCGACTGCCTCATGAACGGCTGTGCACAGGGAGAGCAAGGAACAGCTCTGCCCATGTCTGAGAGTCTCTGGCATAATAAAATAATAATTTTTAAAAAAAGTTGCAAAAACTGTCTTTAGGATTCCTGAATGGATTCTAGGGGACTGTTTCTTCTGGCCTATACTTACTGACATATCAAGGGCCTCAAATGTGCCTGGGGAGCAGGCTGGGGACACCTAGCTGTTTAACGAGCTATAGAAATGATCCCTGAAAGTATAGTCTTCGCCTAGCTGTTCTAAATCATCTCTTGTCCCCCTGGCCCCGTGTTTTATTGAGACGCCATGTTTACAGTGCTGCTCATGATAGTTTCATACTAAGTCATTTGGGTTTTGGACCATATCTGGCAGTGCTCAGGCCTGACTCCTGGCTCTGCACTCAGGGATCACTCCTAGAGGTGCTTGGGATGTTGGCCACATGCAAGGCAAACCTCCTACCCTCTGTACTGCCACTCCAACCCCTGGACTAAATCATTTCTGAGTGACCGTGGTTGTGACCCCTGGTGTAAGGGGCCTGAGATCGTCGTCGCATGTTGCCTACCCTTCATTGGCTTCCTTCCGTTGCTGGTTCATATCCTGGCATACCAGATGTATGAGTGGCATTTCTTGTTTGGTTTTTATTTTTGTCTTATTTTTTTGTGATATGTTTGTTTGGGGGCACACCCAGAGGTGTTCTGGGCTTTGTGTTTACCCTGGCAAGGCTCGGGAACTATATGTGGTGTTGGGGATCAAACTGAAGTCTGCAGCATTCAAGCAGTTCCCTACCCACTATACTGTCTTTCTGGCCTGCTAATGGCATTTGGGAAGCTCCATTTCTCCCCTTTCTGCTGACTCTCATCTGACCTCCCAGCATGTCCCTGAACTCCCCTCCTCTAAAGGCTAAGCCCTGTCTTGTGTGTGCCCTGGGAAGATTGTGGCCCACCCACACTTGCTCCAACAAGTGTATGTGGACTCAACAAGTCCTATCAGAGACAGACCAGTGGTGCTGCACTGTTTGTTGATGTACCTCTGGGTCTCAGTCGTGCCTATAGGCACCAACAATACAGAGAATGGAGGGCATCTCTTCCCTGTAATCTTTCCTTCAGCAGTAGCAGTGTTATCTGATGCTTGGAAGTGTAGGGGTTCATGATGCATCAAACATCCTGACGTCATCCTTGGTTTGTGACTTTTGACTAGTCTTCAGGAGACATATGAAGCCAAAAGGAACGAATTTCTGGGTGAGCTTCAGAAAAAAGAAGAAGAAATGAGACAGATGTTTGTTATGAGAGTGAAGGAGAAAGAAGCTGAACTCAAAGAGGCAGAGAAAGAGGTAAGACCCCCAGTCCTTAGGGTGAAACATACAGGGACTTTTATTAGTGCTTTATATTTCAGAGGCCCATGTGTTGCTCTAAGTACTTCCTACATACATACCTTATTTTTTGGTTTTGGTTTTCTGGACTCCATACATACATTTTGTCCCATGAGGAACTTACTAACATTTATTAACTTCACATGAAAAAACAGTTCGTATTGGGGCGGAGTGATAGCCCAGCGGGTAGGGCATTTGCCTTGCACGCGGCCAGCCCATGCTGGCCCGGGTTCGATCCCCGGCATCCCATATGGTCCCCTGAGCACCGCCAGGAGTAATTCCTGAGTGCAGAGCCAGGAGAAACCCCTGAGCATTGCCGGGTGTGACCCAAAAAGCAAAAAAACAAAAATAACACAAACAAAAAAAAAAGGTCATATCTTAATTTTTTTTTTTTTTAATTGGAGCCACAGCCCTTGGTGGTGATGGCCGGTGGTGCGGGGGCTGGGCCTCCCAATCGGTGCAGGCTGAAAATTAGTGCTCAGGCGTCACAGTGCTCGAAGGCCATTAGGACCCAGGCCAGTTGTGCTCCAGGGATATCCGGCCACACTAAGTGGAGCTAAATTAAGTGGTTTATGTGGATACATACTTAGTAGCAAAGACAAGATTAAATTTTAAGTCTCTGGATTTAGCCCCGTGTTCTTTGTAGCACTAATGTCACAAAGTGATGGAATGTACAGTTTGGCTCTGAACGCTCTTGGTCTGGCAACCCATCAAGGCATTAAGCAGAGGTGGGGCCGAGGGCACGCTCTGAGCCGCTGGTTCCTATGCTCTGCCTGTGCTGGTTGCCCCCTTGGCCAGGCATGGCTCCTGCTTCCCACCACCAAGTCCGATAATATGCACATCTGCTCAGCCTCATCCACCGTTGGAGGTGGTGGTGCAGGGAGAGGAAGAAACATGTTTGTCTCGATGGGGGATGTTAAATGTCTCAAGTGTTCAACCTCTGCAGGTCTGTTTCCTGATGATAGTGTCCAGATCATTTCCTTATCATGCCTTTGTAATTCAAAAACTATGGACTCACAGAGGTTACTTAACATTGCTAAAGCTTGCGTAGTTTTGCTACAGGTAAAGGAAAATCAAGTCTCATTTGCTTTTAGCTTCAACACCAACTGACTTCTGGGTAAACAAATAAGGATTATCTAGTCAGAATTTTCCCTCCTGTCCTGTTTTCTTCCTTCTTTCCTGCTTTAGTTTCTGCACTGTGATTTGGTTGTTTTGGGAAGGGGACCATTCCCACAGTGCTCCTGGCTTACTCCTTGCTCTGTGCTGAGGGGTCACTCCTGACAGTTCTTGGGGACCATATATGGTGCTGGAGATCAACCCATAGTGGGCCCCATGCAAAGCAAACAACTTAACCTCTGTACTCTCTCTGGCCCTGTGACTTTTTAAAATTTTTTTTAATTTATTAATTTATTTATTTGCTTTTTGGGTCACACCTGGCAATGCTCAGGGGTTACTTCTTGCTCTGCACTCAGAAATTATTCCGGTGGTGCTCAGGGGACCATATGGGACGCTGGGGATCGAACCTGGGTCGGCCGCATGCAAGGCAAACGCCTGTGATAGCACAGAGCGCTGTGCTATCGCTCTGGAACCTGTGGTTTTTTTTTTTAATTCACTTTGTCAAGAACCAGGCATTTCTGTTATTTAAATGTCCTTTTTAAAGACAGATAGCTCTGTAGTATGTCATTAAGTTAGTGTTTTGAAAAAGGAGAAATAAAGGGCTACTTTTATTGCTAAGACGCTTTCTTTGGGAATCCGAGGCCATCTATATTGTTTTCACAGTGAGCTCTTTTCCTTTGAGACTTTGTGGTGCTGTCCATGACGTGGCACTGTTCATGACAGGGTTTTCTGCACATGGTTCCAACTCATGTCACTTCCTTTGCCTCCTGCCATTGCCCCCAGCCCCTGTCATCCTTGGGCAGCTCAGTTCTGAAAACTAGTTCTCAGATCCATTTGCCTTTGCCATCTGCTACCTCCTCATTCTTTATGTCCCCCACATGCAGGCAATCGTTCTCTGTTCCTTCCCATCTGACTGACTTCACATTCACTCCTAGTCCCCCCAAGTTTCATCCACATTGCAGCAAATACCATGATTTCATCATAGCGCTGAGTCCAACTCCACTGTGTCTGTGCACCACAGTTACAGCGAGTTCTTTATCCCAAACAAAAGCCACAGGCTTGCCTTCCACACGAGGCCATGGTGCCCAGGGTTCAGAGTGTGGGAGGCTCAGGGTGGAGAGTATCTGTGGCCTGGTTGCTGCAGGGAAAGGTCCTGGCAGCCTCCTGTCGGCCCCTCTGCATCCTCTTCACCATGCTCGTCCTTCTCTCTCCAGCTGCATGAGAAGTTTGACCTCCTCAAGCGAACACATCAAGAAGAAAAGAAGAAGGTGGAAGACAAGAAGAAGGAGCTGGAGGAGGAGGTGAACACGTTTCAGAAGAAGAAAGCGGCTGCACAGCTACTCCAGGCACAGGCCCAGCAGTCTGGAGCACAGCAAACCAAGAAAGACAAGGATAAGAAAAAGTAAGCAGGGACGCCCCAGGCACCGGGGCCCACTAACGGTTTATTCCTCTTGCATGTCTCTCCTTTTCCATTTTCAGACTGGAAACTGTTCTGTGACCAGAAAGGTAAAAAGCACATCTTTTCTCTACAATGTAGGGAAGATGATAAAGGTTGTAACCATTTTCTAAAGGTTACTCGCCATTCATTCATCCACCTGAGCACAGAGTCCTGCGTGCAGGCCTGGAGTAAGCAGTTGTCTTACTGAGTTGTCTCCCACACCAACACTCTGCTCTCCAAAGCCAGTCAGTTTTTCATCACCACACTGAGATAATCCTCGCCGCTCTCGAGATGGGCGCCGTAAAGCTCTGACTTAAAATGAAATGTCTGCAGAGTGTGATAAGCAGCCGTTGAAGGTCTTATTCCAAAAGGAAAGGCTGGGAACATGCTCTAGTGGCCACTAGTTTTCCTCAAAATTCAGTAAGATGAGAAATTTGTTTTATTGTGTAAAGGGGGAACCTTAAACTGTCACTGACCCTGACACTACCCCTCTGCCCATACACAAACCTTTTAATATAGGACCCTGCTTTCATGGCAGACAGCTGGACTCTGCTCTAGCTCTGGGAACTAGCCCAGGCACTAGTCTGAGTGCAGGGGGAGGTTTGGGCCTTCTTTGCACACTTTGTCAAGTCAGGTTCCAGTCTAGAGGAGGCAGTTTGAGGCTCGTCACTGTTGGCTTGACAGTTAGCACAGAGACCAGTCGGAGACCGAGCGGAAAACCTTTGTCATGGCCCACGACACCCATGCCTGCCACCCTCTTTTGTCCCTGTGACATGCTGTGGTGCTCTGAGGACAGTGATACGGCAACTCAGGATTCTGGCTCCGCACCTTAGATGCTGAAGCTTCAGGATGAGGAAATTAAGATGTTGGTATTCCAGCGGGTCAAGAACGACAGTCTTCAACAGAGTAGCAAGGACTGGGCCCGCCTGGTAAGGAAAAGGAAGGCCTGTTAGAGAGGACCCCTGAGGGTGCTCGCTCCATCAGGAGTCTTGATGCTGCACCGACACTGCCACAGGCCCCCAGTGTGCGGCGTCACCCCCTTACAGAAGCCAACTCTCAGCTCTGAGGCAGCAGGTGATGCTGTGCCGAGAGCCAGGATGAAGACAACTTTTCCAAGCAGCAGAAAGCAGCTTACATAGAGGGGCTGTGACTTCTATAGGGCTGGTACACACCCTAGTGACCCATGTACGCCAAGAGCCCACATTGCACATGTGTTGGATTCATCCGCAAGTAACAATTGCCTGTAGTATAACCCAGTTCAAGAAAACTCCTGGTCGCTGTTTATAGTGGGAGAGTAATGGTCACTCATTGTCCCCATTGAAGAGAATCAGAGATGCAGTGACTTCTGCAGTGACAGCGAAGAGAAAGCTGATTAGCATTCAAACCTTCCCAGTCCAGACTACCCTAAGAGGGGGTTGGGAGGAGGAAGGGACTGGGGAGAGAGAGAGAGAGAGAGAGAGAGAGAGAGAGAGAGAGAGAGAGAGAGAGAGAGAGAGAGAGAGAGAGAGAGAGAGAGACTGCTCGCAGCTTAGGAAACCCAAAGTGAAGTCTTTCTTATGTTGAAGCACAGATGTGCACAGAGGAACATGTGTTAAGAGGAACATGCATGCAGAGACCAACGGTGTGCAGGGTCCTACATGCCTCTGGATGTGCCTTGAAGCAATAAGGATTCTTAAGAGCTGATCAGCATTGTGCCTCTGTTGAAACCAACATTCATCTAGTGCCCTGTCCTCCACAGTGGGGAGGTCCCTGACCCTCTTGAACACATTAGTTTATTTTTTCTTCCAGTCATAGGACTTCGCAGTGTCTTTTCAGGTTTACAAAAAGTGTGTGGATGCTATTTTAGCCTCATTTCTATATTCTCAGCTGTTAATGGGATTGGGCTTCACTCAGTACTCCAGAGTCATCTGACAAAGGCACCTATTTTTTGGTGACTTTAGGGTATCCCTCTTCTTACACCCAACCTTGTGACAGTGAATGCATTGCTGGTCGGAGGCTTAAAGTGTGAACATGAAAAACAATAAACCCGGGGCTTGAGCGATAGCACAGTGGGTAGGAAGTTTGCCTTGCACGTGGCCACCCCTGGTTCAATCCCCCAGCATCCCATATGGTGCCCCGAGCACCGCCAGGAGCAATTCTTGAGCAAAGAGCCAGGAGTAATCCCGAGTATTGCTGGGTGTGACCCAAAAAAGCAAAAAACAAACAAAAAAAAATACAACTGCTCTCCTTGTGACCCACACCAGGGAGAGTTTGCTAAGGGACAGCCACATGGTAGACGGGCATAGGGTCACCATTTAGCATTGTGAAATGAGACTCTGTCTTTCCTCCTGGAAGAGCCGCTGGAGAGGATATAGCCGGCCAGACAGGCCATTTAGGACTGGCTTTGTTCAAGGGAGAAAAAAAAAAAAGAGATGCACTTTATTTTCTATTTCTAATAGTTTGAAATTGTTTTTTTTTTCCCCCATTCTAATGACACGCTCCTTTCTTAACGTAGGTAAGGCTTTATACTTCTTGATTTCTAGTGTTATGAGAGCATCTAACATTTCCTAAGAGTACAAAGTAGAGCTAACCCTGGCACTGCCGTAGCTGGACCCCACCTCCAGCCACCTCTGGCCACCAAGTCCCTTTCCTTGTTTGTGTCTACACCTCAGTGGTGGGACTGCCCGGTAAGTCATTGCGTATGTGCAAACAGGCACAGACATTTGCTGGTCAGGCTGCATCTAGTCCCCAACTCAGTTTTAAAATGCAGCATTTTAAAACTCTCCCTGGCATTCAAGAACTACAGCTTACATAATCACCCACTAATCTTTGAAACAACTTTCTTTTTTTCAATTGTTGCTTAAGGAATGAAGGTGCATGTTTCTTCTTGTCTAAAATTAGCTGCGTGTCTCTTGGATTTAGCATCCCTTCGACCCTACATGAGGTGGTGGGGTGGGAGGCGTGGGGGAGCTCCTAGTATCACTGTTGCCTTTGCCATATAATGATCGCCTTTTAATTTTTCTCCTTCCAAAGTCTATTAATAGCATGTCCTTCATCCATGATATTCCAATCCTCAAGTTCATTGTACAGAGACATTTACTGCCTTTTTATTCTCTGATTCCAGCAGCTCAGAAATGGACGATGAAGCTTTCACTCACTACTGATTCGATGGTCCAAATCAAACAGATGATGATTTTGGGTTATTTGAAAAAAAAATTAGAATGCAACTTAAAATCCTCCCACTAGATCAAGTCGTGGTCTCAAGAAGTCACGTGTCAATTCTCAGTTACATGCAAATAGAAACTAACCATGTGTTCTTTAATTTAATATCAGAATTTTGCTTTTGCTTGTTTTGTGGAAGAGCTACTCAAGTTTTTGGTTTTAATTTCTGTCAGTTCCATAATCATTGCATGACGATTCACCATCACCAAATGCTGGTGCTGGCGCTCCTAATTTTCCTTTCTTTTTTATTATTTCTAACTTTTTTTTGTTTTTTAACTTGCAGTGCAAGCTTCACATAAAGCCTGGCAAGCCAAGGATGGTCCGCATTCACCTGCTTTTGCAGTAGTATTGTATTTCTGCCATCTGTGTCTTTATTATTATTATTATTATTATTATTATATGCATATATATATGCCCTTCTCCAAATATCAGTAAATATTAACTAATTTCGCTGAATGTTGTTGGGTGGTAGAAAATAACAGAACCAGGGAATAACAGCGAGAGCTCTGCAGCTGGACTTGATTGATGGAAGATTTATCTGCTTTTTGTGCCTGTGTGGGGTGGCAGCAGGAAGCATGCCCGTGACTTGTGTGTGGCTTTGGACTAAGTGAAGGAGGGATGCTGCTGTATGGCTGCAAGGAAACCTTACCATCTCAGCAGCTGAACTAGAAACCTGAATAGCCATGGCAACACCCTGCCTTAAAAAAAAAAAAAAAAAAAACCTTAATTGCTCTTTAGGGTGACTGAAGTTCTGCTTTCTCCCTCAGCCTCTTCTCCACACACTGGCACCAGACTGAGGTACATTGGTCCATAGGCAGAGTGGTGGGTAGACAAGGTGTGATTTTTTTATGCTCATGGGGATCTTTCTTTTTATGATGTGGCCTGATTCACTTTTCATCCTCTCACAGGTGTGAGTAACCTATAAGAGGTGTGTCGCTCTGACATTGCTTAGTTGAAAGAATCTTCTCCCACGCTCCACATTCTGCTCACCAATGCACCCCAGTTTGATCTCTGGGCGCTGGTGGGAGAGGCCTGCTGACCAGGACACTGGTGCTTCTACAAACTTTTTCTAGTAATCATGTATGAGAAGTCATTGCAGAAGGACTCTGATTATAAAATCTGTGTGTCACCTGCAGGCAATAAGGAAATGAGAGTTAAGAAGGAGATGAGAGGACCGTTCAGTTAAGAGAGAACCCTGCACCCAAACCCCAGGAGCTGAGAAAGTAGAAAGTCGGGGCCAGGCACTAGCTCACAGGAGTGAGGCCTCGTTCCAGTCCCCCGTGCGATGACAGACCTGACGGAAAGCATTTGTTCAGCTTCACATCTGCTTCCTGCCGTGGGCTCCCTTTAGTGTGTGGCAATAAAGGGACCAGTGGGGCAGGCCAGCTTTTCCAGTGCTCAGTGGGATTTTTCTCACTTTCCACTCAACTAGCTTCAACCAGAGTGCCCCTAGCCCTCTAGTAACAGATAAGGAACTAACCTCTCTCTACCAGGGCAGACTGTAGGCCACATGTCTATGGCAAAAGATAGTTTCTCTTCCCAGTCCTGTTCCTTTCTTTCATCTTCTTGCACCCCCAACAGGACTTTTCCAGGGTGCTCACTATCTATAATCTCCTATTTCTTACTTGAAAGAACAGAATCTGACCTTTCCTCTCTTCATTTTCCTTCACGAGCCATGCATGAAGGCAGCATGGCAGATCATACAACACCCAGTGTCCACCCACCTTTTTATTAGTGTGTCTCTACGTAAGTCTTTTATTTTCTCCTTCTCTTTGTCCTCAACCATATACTTAGGAGAAAGAAGGAATGGTCTTCTGTGAACTAATTTAGGTTTAATAACCAGAGTAAGTTAAGCAGAGTAAATCAGTCAGTTTCATTGAAGTTTTATTGAATTCAGTTTCATTGAAACCCAAATTAATGAGTTTGATTTCATTGAAGGCCAAATTAATTGGGGTAGAAACTAGAGAAGCAAGAAGCAATTTAGACCAGTTTGCAATTTAGACCAGAAGCATTTAGACCAGTTTGGGGCTGGGGAGACGGGTCAAAGGGCACATGCTCCCATACAGAAGGCCAGGGTTTGTTCCCTAAACACTGCCGGAAATAGCCCCCTAAGCACCCCTGGATTGACCCCAAGACAGACAGACAGACACACACACACACACACACACACACACACACACACACACACCACAAAGACAGGTTTAGAGCTCTGACCAGGGTTTTTTGCTTTTGCTCCCTCCCACTGCTCTTACTGATTTCAGTCTGAGGCTTACTGGAGTGAATCATAGATGGCCGAGGCTGACCGGGCTGAATTTCTCATATGCTGTGCATCAGACAAAAGTTTGAGTACTTGTGCTGTGTGCTTGTTCCAACCACCGCTTGTGTGAGCATTTTTGTGCCTTGTAACAAAATACTTTTCAGTTCTAAAAATACTTAACTTTAAATGCATCACTTGGGTTGAATCACTAATGCCTGGTTTAAATTGACCCTAGCTGAGAGACACCCAGCTGACTTTTTGATTCCAAGATAATATTGACTGATGGGTTGATTTTCTCTCCCCCACCCCCCACCCTCCTTACATTTTCGTTAAATGGAGAGTCAGGGAATAAAAAGTCAAACATAGGAGCTTTTAAAACTTTTGCTTCCGGACCTTTTATCTCCCACTTCTGCCCAGCCTGGTTTGGTTTGTTATTGCTGCTTTTCTCTTTTCTTTCTGTATCTATGCCTTTTTTCACAGTAGTCCTTGGCTCTGCACGGAATAAATGATATCCTCAAATCTAATTGGATGTGCTTTCACCTTTGCATGTAAGTATGATAGTAAGAAACTTTTGAGATCTTTCTGACTTTTAAGAGAAATGGGATAGATGACTTTTTTTGGGGAGGGTGTAGGGAGGCTATGGTTTATCCTGTGTGTGTGTATGTGTGTGTGTGTAAACCATAAATCAGAAAACTTAGTAGCAGTATGGAAGTCAAAACTTGCTAATCCTAACCTGTGTTCCATGCAGCATCAATAGATATCCCTTTCAGATGCGATAACTAAAACTAGAATGAGACACTTCCTTTCACTGCAGAGTTAAGAGGGAAAAGGTGGGGGTTGGAGCAATAGCACAGTGGGTAGGACATTTGCCTTGCATGTGGCTAACACGGGGTTCAATCGTTGGCATCCCATATGGTTGCCCGAGCTCTGCCAGGAGTAATTCCTGAGTAAGAACCAGGAATAACCCCTGAGTGTCACTGGATGTGACCCAAAAATGAGGGAAAAGGTGTTTGTTTCTGTGGTGCTGGCGATCACACCCAGGGCCAAACACACATGGCCCCGCCTGACTCCTGGTCACATCCCCAACCCCAGAAGAGGTTTGCTGCCAGCCTGTTTTGTGACTGCTTCCGTTCTGGGTGGTCCTAGTTCGTGGTTTCTCCCTACTGCTCACTGAGAGCAATCTCCCTTTTTATTTTGCCCCATCTGTTCTAGCAGACCTCTCCCTGCATCTTTCATTCATCCATAGAGACCATTTCTGTTTCTTGAAGACAGTAGGTAGCCATAGCAGCTGTCATATGGAATGATTTGATGCAAAAGTATTCATGAGAATTCACAGGCAGCTCAGAGACTGTTTTCCTAGCTGAGGTGCTTAGAATTTGGTTTGTCTTAAAGAGAAAAAGTATCTTAACCAGACGAACATCTCCTATAGCTCTGAGAACAGGTGGCTTGTTGGCTTCACTCTGGCTTTGTAATCTCACCAGCGGTAACTCTTCTGTCTTGTCCACCTCCAGTGAATAGACTGGGTCTCCTCACTTTGTTCATGGCATATTCATGAGTCTTTCACATTCACTGTGCAGTCAGGTTTTCCAGCTGCTACCAGCCTGCGCCATTCTGTGTTCCACCAGAACTGTCTCTTCAGATTTCTTTGCTTGGTCGTTTTCAAGTATCTGAAATTGTCAAGTCTCAGCTTCCAAAATTCTTGGTTCCATTAACGGGACACATGTGACAGATCTTTTAATGGAAATTATAGATATAAACTTTAGATTGTGTGTAGAAGGACATTTTTAAAAATAAATTGAAAATTAAGCTGTGAACAGCATTAGAACTTTATCTATTTCTTAATTTTGAAATATGCTGATATGCCTTAAACTATAGTTATAGATTCATTGTCATTTTGCTGTTTAAAACATAATAACCAATTGTTTCTAAAACTGTTGTGCAATCTACGTTTGTGTTAATGCAGAATTGTCATATATGTAAGCTGTTACGTTAGACACTTGTCTTTTAAAAGCTGAAATAATTGTATTGATGTGAAGTGTAACATTTTATCCAGTATGAAAGTAGTCACTTAACAATTGTGCTCGGATCAGTGGCATCTGTAAGGTAGGAGTACTGGGCAGATACCTATGCATATATCACTAGTGCCAAGACCTAAAGTGGGAGAAATATATTTTTACCCAAACATTGCGTGCCCTTTTGTGAGTTCTTTTTAGTCACTGCTTGGTAATGCTTATGATGCGGGATCAAATAGGGGTGAGAGTCTCATGCTTTCTGGTATTGTCTGCTGGATTCCCAATGCTACTATTTTGGCAGCACCAAATTCTCCAAGGTACTTGCCACATGGTATCCTGTACTTCGCATACAGCTTCTCCGCCACCCTTTCTTCCTGCCTCCTTTTTGCCTGATGTGCGCTCCCTGGCTACCCCTACCCTCACTCCGAAATCTGCTGAGGCATTCTCTTCTTCCGGCGCCTGGTGCCATCAGCGTTGCTGCTGCTCACCCAACCATGTTCCTGGCTCCTGGCCTTTAACCAACACGCTGCTCGTCTTTCCCCTTTGCTCTAGGAAGTCCACTACCCCACCCCACCCTTTTTTTAAGACTTCTAAGAATCAAATTTGAATCTGAACCTTTCTTTTTTCTCTTCTGTAGCTTCTTCTTTATGTAACCATCCTGTTGACAAGCTCTACTCTCTCCTAATGGACATAGAGCATTAGAAGAGCAGGAACTGTCTGTTCACACGTGTTGGGGAAGAGTTACCTCATTTCCACCATCGCCTCCTATTTTTTTAAGAGTCTGGGTCAATGACTGCGCAGCTGTTTGTATTTGTCACTTTCTGTTTACAAATCACTGCCCATAGTGACACCCAAGGGAACTTATCACTACCCCACACTGTAATGGAGATTGAAACAGGACTTGGGCCAACACCCAACCAAGGTCGCCACGGATTGGGACCCTCTTGCTTAACTGTCAGTATTCTTGAAATTGTGGAGTTGAGAACACAAAGACTGAAGATAGCACAGGCCCTAATCTGAGGTGGCCACCACCTCCAGGGCCCCTAAAATTGATCACATGCTAACTCCAGACTGCTGGGGAGTATGATTCTGAATAGCCCCCAGGGACTGTCAGCCATCAGTCACATTTACCTTCCTTGTGTTTTATGGGTTAATTTGGAGTTTGGGTGTTTTTTTTTAATAAGAAAAACATTTGATATTGCATGAACAGAGATGGCTGCATCTTAGAGTGTTCTATTGATACAATGTTTTTATTTTTCAGCTGACCATCCGCCTCTTGAGAGAGAAGTGGGCATCATTCCTTTAAATTCAGGAACCCTTCTTTCATTTTGTTCTTTTCTGTTATCTGCATCCCTCATATAATTTGTTTTGGAGTTTGAGATTGTTTGGGGGGAAAATGTTTCCAGTTAGCCAGTTCCACTTTATGTACTGGTTAAACATAAGTATTGATATCAAGATGATGAGAGTTTTAAGCTCGAGGACAATTAAGTGAACTTTCAGTCAGAAAACTGTTTAAGATGTTATCTCAAAGACAAAATAGCCCACTGATGTCACTAGGATTTAATCATGTTTAAAATGTGCCAGTGTTAGGTAACCTTTCTCTGGATCTGTTTATATTTAAAATTTCTACAAAACTTTTTGGCCCACCCTGCCTTTTTTATTTGTGAAAAATCTGTTTGCCTTCTATCCAGAGTTCCTGGGTCCTTTGCCATGAGATGTGAAACAAACCCCAAATAAGTATATATTCTTTCCCTGACAACAGCATCTTGAACAGTTTCTGGTCACCATTGTTCTGTTACCAGTGGCTGTCTCCACTCTGCAGAGTTCTTAAGGGCCAGGATGTAACTCAGGTAGCAGAGCAACTGCCTAACAGGTTAGGGTCAAAATTCAATACCTACACATTGCCCCAATGCGTTGGTGGTCCCCAAGCTGCACCAGGTATGGCTTCCTAGGCAAACAAGACACCTACATACATAGACACACACACTTTGCCCCTCTCGCTCTCTCACTACCTGCCAAATGAATCTAGGTTCTAAGACTTGCTTTCGAGGGACTAGATTTGATTAGATTTGGGCCTATGTTAACCTTTTCACAGCCAACTCTTAATGCCAATTTATAATACTGGCATATTTTTTCACTTCTCTTCAGAGCATGAATATGCATTTCTTTTAATTTCACTACTTCTCTGTAGTCTTTCTTCATTGTGTAGCCCCGGCCTGAAGGCATGAATTATGGGTAAGAGCTCAACATGTGACCCCTATGTTTAATGACAGTCGCATACATTTTGTTCAAAAGATGAAATACTAAGGCAGTCATTCCTGCCCTTCAAATCATCTGACTGTTGGAAAGGGATTTACAGCAATTGAGTGAGTGTGCTGGTGGATTTTCTTTCCTTAGCACTAGGAACAGGAAGATTCTTCGAGCCTTTTAATGATGGCAGTGAGAAGCACCCTTGGCTTCCTACTCTTGAGAATCTACCAGGGGGGGGTGGCTACTGGTCTGGTGCCTGGAAATGGACACACATGTTCTGGCAGTGGAACTTCACTGCCAGTGAAGTTACCAACTTTGTTGAAGTTATCAACAAACTGAAGTAATCAACAATTATCAACTTCACCTTGTCATTCATTTTAAAAGTTCTTCAAAGTTATAAAGATGATTTTAATCAATATTTTTAAGTGTTTTAAGTAGAGATATGTAATCTGTTGGTGTGTTCCCTTTTTGATCTGCAGGGAGGAGTTAGGAAGAGGCCCGTCACAGTGGCTTAAGCTTCTATGCAACTCTGAGGATAGTCATAAGCGCTTGTCATAAGCGACCCCATCCCCACTGACTTGGTATAGTGAACTTTCCTCTAGTATTGATGACCTCATATTAGTTACACGGTTGATTCTGAACTCTACCCACTGTACTTTCAATATGACAGCGTACAGATAGGGCACAGAAGCTATCATGACAAGATTGGCCTGTCCCTCCACTTCCTCATCCCCTCCCCTTTGCAAACAGTATTTGTAAAATTCTGTATACTGCACAAGACCTTACATTAGCCGCTGCGGATACAACCATACATTAGAAATTATAGTCTCTCCATACACCTTTTGTAAGCACAGCAAAATTCTGGAGTTAAAAAATACCTTTCAATGATAAAGTTTGCATTTTGAAATGCAAAATACAATAGCTTCCTAACAAAACAGGCCATTTCTGAAAAATCAGGCAAGAGCCTAGAAAATACTTTTCTGCTGTCGTGTTGTGTAACACAATGAGCTAAAAGTTTCTGCCATTTAGCCTCTTACAAAAGTTTTTTTTTTTTTAAATCTTAAACTTCATTTCTAGGTTATTTTTCAGAACTAGACAAAAACTAGGGTTTTTAATTTATATTTTTTTTTAATCTAAGACAGCTAACCATCACCTTCTGCAAGAAAACGTACTACGTATCAGGAAGTTGAAAATAACCTCCCTACCATGTTAGCCAAGCACTGGGAAATTCTCACCTTTACATTTACAAGGACACCGTTGCTTTGGGCAGTAAGGCTTGAATGAACTCAGAATGAGCTTGAATGAACTCTGAGGAATTTAGAATGAGCAAGTTAGGAAGCCAGAGAACCCAAGTACATAATTGGGACACACATGAACAGCCCTCAATGTGAATTCTGGAGGGTTTTCTTAAGATTACCGACTTCATGGCAATCTAGTGGAGAATATTAACTATTTTCTAATTTGATATTCAACACGAAAGTCTAAGAGTAATTTCACTTTTTCCCACCTCATTTTTCACCACAAGGAGGCACTATGACACCATATTTCCTCCAAAAAGCACAAAATATTATTATCAAATAAACAAAATCTTGACCTTTAATTTGCAGCTACTGGATTACAAATAAAAAAATATGGCCTTAAGTTTCTCATCACTTGGCTCCTACAAAATAAAATTTTTATTTGCTTTGCAAGGGGCTTTCTTCACCCCCTACAACAGTTCACATTCAAAGCACCAAGAATGGGAGGTGCTTTGAGTGTTTCTCCATTAGATCTTAAGCCAATTCTACAAAAGAAAATGTTGACTTATAATGAATACTCGTGCTCAGTCATATCCAAATAAAACCTGTGAGCTAAAAAGAATCATTTTCAAGCTAGAGGTCAATATCAAGTTGAGAATTTATTACATGGAAGGTTAAATCCATTTTTATTTTAAGAAAGTTTAAGAAAGTTTTTATTTTTTAAAAATATTTTTAATTTTTTAACAATTACAAAAATGTTCATGTTTGGATTTCGGCCATACAGTGTTCCAGCACCCATCCCTCCACCAGTGCCCATTTCCCACCACCAATGTCCCCGATTCCCTCCCTCCTCCCTAGCCTGCCTCCATGGCAGGTTCTCCATTTCTTTTCTCTTTCTCTAAGAAAGTAAGTTTTTATTTTTATAAGTATTTTATTATACCACCATGAGATATACAATTACAAAGATGTTCATATTTGGGTTTTGGTCATACAGTGTTCCAGCACCCATCCCTCCTCCAGTGCCCATCTCCCACCACCAACGTCCCCGGTTCCCTCCCCCTCCCGCCTCCATGGCAGGTTATTTCTTTCCTTTCTATCTCTAAGAAAGTAAGTTTTTAGAGTTAAGCCCCCATCAGTGTTTTGTTAAGCACATTCTTAACACTTTGATCATTTCCCTTAGTAGAAAACAGCCACCTGAAACTTGTACCTCTTCAGAAGTATAAAACACTTAAGACAGCCAGTCAAATGTTGTGGACAACTTTTATTGCTACCAGAGGCTTTTATCATTAGTACATGGTTTGAACTGCAATACCTTCTGACTGTAGAGGGAGGTCAGGATCCAGATGTCATTAGGAGAAATACAGGTAGGCCAAGGAGTCACAGGAAGTAATAACTTTCATGGAGAAAATCCTAACAGCTTAAGTACATAAGGGTACTGAATTCAGTTATTACATTATGGAGCCAAATCAGAGCTGCCCATGTAGACAGTCTCCTACCGATTTTATGAGTAAAACAAGTTACAATCTATTTTAGTTGTGTTTACATGTTTTTTTGGTGAGCATGTGGATATATTAACTATTAAATCATTTTATACAAATGTCAAAAATGCTTTCAACAAATGAGTGTCTTAATTACATGCCACTTTTTAAGATTCACTTTGAAAATAAAAAACAAAAACAGTAATTTTGCTTTCAAACTCAAGAAATTGAAATGAGACAAAACCAAAAATCAATGTGGTCATGAGTCCGTTTTATTCTGTTACCACCTCTGATTCCTATGGGGACAATTTCAAAGTACCCTTAATAAATTTAAATTCAAATCATGTCTGTCACACTGAAATAATTGTTAACGAAATTGCTAAAAAAAATTTGATTTCCTAATCAGTGGAAGCCAGACTATATAGGTCAACATGCATAAAATTCATTAAAATTTTAATAAAGCAAGCAAGAGGGAGAAAACTAAATCAGGACAGGGTTGCTAGCTATGCATTTTTGAACTTCAAAAGAACATTTAATGTGAATATTTGAAACGGGCAATCTATTATATTACATTTTAGAAGAGAAATGGGGGCCAGAGCGATAGTCCAGCAGGTAGGTACAGCGTTTGCCTTGCATGCAGCTGACTGGGGTACGATCCCTGGCATCCCATATGGTCCCCCAGCACCGCCAGGAGTAACCCCTGAGCATTGCTGGATGTGACTCAAAAAGAAAAAAAAAATACTAATAGATTTTTTTTTTGGGTGTCACACCCAGCGATGCTCAGGGATACTCCTGGCATTGCTCAGGGAACCATATGGGATATCAGGGAGGCGAACCCAGGTTGGCCACATGCAAGGCAAATGCCCTACCTGCTGGACTATCGCTCTAGTCCCTACAAAATTTACCTTGAAAATTTTTTTGGATTTTCTGAATTTCATACTTCAAGTGGTTTAAGTAAGTTAAATTAGATTTGCCACACAGGAAAGTATTTTTTTCTGGCTAGCTTTATGCCAGCCTGACATTTTTTTATGTATAGAAAGCCTTCCCTGATTTTCCATATTCCTATTCCCAGAATCTACCTTGGTTTGTACTTGAAGGCAACATTTGGAACTACATGACAGAAACAGGCTGCAAAGGTGGACATGGGGAAGTATGTCCCTCTTGCCGTGATACGTCAGTGCCACAGACAGAGCCCACGCTTTCTGAGGCATTATCTTCATTATAGAGCCGCTTGATTCCATCATAGAAGTCATCCACTTCCATTTCCTCCACTTTGCGTTTAGCAGAGATGTGCTTGCACCCACCACTGGCAGCTGGAAGATGGTAGAAGGCTGCTGTCCCTCTGACTGGCACTTTTGGTTTGCTGCTGTCTTTGAAGAAATCTGGGCCTGGGACAAAAGGGGGCTGTAATCTGAACACCCCTTTGTCACAGGTCACCAGGGTGTGCTTGAGGGGACGGTAGACATAAACAGAATTTAGAGGCAGGGAAGCCTGCGGAGCAGAAAGATGATGTGCCACGAGCTCCCGGCAGTGGATCAACTGGGAGCTATCCATCTGCCAGAGAGAAAACAATTCAACATTTACCTTGTGTAGGCTGCTCGCTTCCTGGCAGGCCACTTTCCCCGAGTCCTTCTTACTTTTTTTCCCTGTGCCCCAGCTTGCTTTTCTCTCCGTAGTCTACTTTCAAACTCTTCCTCCATCTTTCTAGATATTATGTCTAAATATCTATTTCTAATGCAAATCTCTTTGGTTGGAACTTGATTTCTGTATTTCAATAATCTTTTTCTATATTTCAATTTTTTTATAAGTCTCTCCATCATTCTAGAGATTATGTTTAAATATTTATTTCTAATGCAAATCTCTTTGGTTGGAACTTGAATTCTGTATTTCGATTTTTTTTTCATTCTGACTTTGGATCTACAATAGGCAGTACGCTGAGATTACTCCTAGTGGTGCCAGAAATAGAACCCAAGGCAGCCAAGTGCCTTACTCTTATTCTATTCTCTCTGGCACCAGCAAATTGCACTTCAGTCTTGTTATGGGGGGCCATATTCATGCAGCATTCAGAGCTTACTCCTGAATCATTCCTTAGGAGACCATGTTTGATGCTGGGGATCAAACCCAAGTTGGCTACATACAAGGCAAGCACCTTACATGCTGTACAATATCCATAACCTCCATCAAGGGGGGTGGGGTAAACAACTGAGAATTTACATCCAACATCAACATCACTCATAAGGGGAAAAAAGAGAAAAGCAGGACACATGTAGAGCCAGATTTGGTGAGCAATAAAGTGCCAAAATAGTTGCATTAGAAGAGAATCTACTTGAGTTTTTTTTTGGTTTGTTTGTTGTGGTGCGCGGGGGACCATATGGGTCCTGGGGGTTGATCCCAAGTTGGCTGTGTGCAAGCCAGGCAAACACACAGCTTACCCACTATACTATCCCCTCCAGCCCTATTTCTCACATGTACCTGAGTAGTCTAGATATCTATATTTGTGAACTGATAGTGTCTATTCAGTAATCTGAATGAACTCCAATAACAGTAGATCACATCTGAGGACAGAGGCCACCATGGGAGAATGAGGTTTAGCTAAGAATGGTCACTCATTTGTAGCTTAAGATGGGGTAAAGGAAGAACAGGAGATCAAGAGAAGTCATCTTTAAACCAGGTAACACTTAATGTACTCTGTCCCAATTACACAGGGAACAGAAGCAGTGTTAGTGACAATGGCCCCCTCATTGCACAAGATGACTGTTTTCTCAACAATGTCTGACACAATCTCAGTAATCTGAAAGATTTTTCTAAACTAGACCAGAAAACTAAGAGGAATATCTGATATTGCTATGGCCTTCCTTGTCACAGATCTATTTCCAAAGGTATTGAATCTGTTACTTCTTTTTTTCCCCCCTCTGGTTTCTGGGTCACACTCGGTAGAGCTCAGGGGTTCATATTGCAAGGATCAAACCCAGGTTGGTCCACAGGCTGCACTACTGCACCAGCCTCAGAATCTGATATGCTATGGACCACACAGCTGCTTTACGAAAACTTCAAAATGATAGTAACAGTGGTAGGGTTCCCACAGACCCAGGTGTGATCCCTAAGGGCAGAGAGAAATAAGCCCTGATCACCACCATATGTGGCCCCAAAACAAAACAAAAATGGCTTGCCATTACAAGCTTAGGAAACGTCTTTTCTTTTTTTTTTTGCTTTTTTTTTGGGGGTCACACCGGGCAATACTCAGAGGTTTCTCCTGGCTCTGCACTCAGGAATTACTCCTGGCGGTGCTCAGGGGACCATATGGGATGCCGGAGATCGAACCCGGCCGGCATGGGCCAGCCGCATGCAATGCAAATGCCCTACCCGCTGGACCATCACTCCGGCCCCTTAGAAATGTCTTTTATCTGGTATGGTAACCCTCTAAGAGAAAAACGAATGCTGAATCTGAATGACACCTACCTGTGCTTTCTGAAGCAGTTCAATTGTAAGAGGAAGCCAATCAGGAATGAGCTTCTCCATTTCCAAACTAACCATAGCCAAAGCAAGCATGGAACCCTTGAATTTCAGGAACTGATTGCAGGCCATACAGTGAAGTAGTTGCTTGGTAAGGACTGTCAGATGCTGAGATGGGCTCAGTTTGGGCAAATTACAAAGTAACTGAGGCCTAGCTGACACTGCAATAGCATGGAACTGAAAGAAGAAAACAAGTAGACATCACTGTAGTTACTGAAATATTTACATATCTCACCCACAGAAATTTATAACCGCAACCTCATTACTCTCTAAGTTTGCAATTTTGGCTTCAGAGATTTGACATACATCCTGATCATGTCTTTTTTTTTTTCTGATTTAATTCAGTAATAAGCCATGTCCCCCAAATCAGACAAAAACAAATAAGTGAAAAATGCACTTTTCAAGCTGGAGATAAGACTCATCAAACAAGAAATTAAAAGACATTAGGTATATTTACAATGTGAAGAAAATCCAATGGTGTGGCAGTGTGAAGATCCCAATTCAGTTTATCCAGAATAATTCTCTCCATCCTCAGAATTTCAGATGAAGAACATCCACAGAAACTGTCTCTTGCCAACACCTTTAATACTGGAATTCTCTATTCAAAACAAAGGCAATGGGCATAAAAAGAGAGGTGAGAGAAATAAACTAATTTTCAACTCTGATCTGTCAAACTGAATTATGTAAACAAAATGGAGAACTTTTCAAGAGGCATAACTAATCTTAAAAAATATTCACCTCATCCTCCTCAATAGTCTTGGCAGCGAGGAAAAAACAGCTGATTGCAATACAACTCAAGTATTTGGGGGTGAGCCTAAATTTTGAAGAGAAAAAATTTAGTTTATTTTTAAAAATTAGATATTGAAATGAGGTAATCATGCACATAATTTTACAAAATGCCATTTTTGTACCCATAGCTTTTCAAGATCAAGTGTTCTAGTCATATGATATTCTGTAAGATTATTCCATTATTGAAAATTCAGGGCCGGAGCGATAGCCCAGTGGGTAGGGCGTTTGCCTTGCACGCAGCCGGCTTGTGCTGGCCCAGGTTTGATCCCCGGCATCCCATATGGTCCCCAGAGCACCGCCAGGAGTAATTCCTGAGTGCAGAGCCAGGAGCAACCCCTGAGCATTGCCGGCTGTGACCCAAAGAAAAAAAAAGAAAGAAAAATTCAACCAAAGCCCTATAGCCCAAGTTATTTTTATCTAGCAAAAGGGATTATAATTTTGGAAGATTAACTAATAATAAAGTTCCTCAAATTAAAGTTAGATACTCATAATCACACATAGATTTTAAAGTCATACTAAGAATGGAATGTTGCCAAATACATAATTAACTGTTAAAGGACCTTTCCTGAACTTATTACCTAAAGGAAAAATTGAATATGCCTGTTTTCCTTATTTGTACAACTTGTTTTGCCCATTCAATATCAATAACAACAATTTAGCTCTAAAATTACATTGGATAGCATCAAAGCAAATTATAATGCAAAGAAAACAGTAAACTACTGCAACATTTAAAATATTATAATCTCTTGGAATTATGGAAGTTTCTGGTGTCAAAGAGCATAGCTTGATAGACTAATATGAAATATTATATCTAAGTTTTCCTACAATATTTACCTTTACAGTAGCTAAAAACCTGTCCAAAAGACTGCTGGCCAGAGCAAATGTTTCAGGGTAAAGGTTGAATTGGTACTTGAGTTTGGCCAACCACTGAATTACTTCATCTCTCTGGGATGGAGAAACATTCTATAAGAGAGCAATTAAAAAGTAAAAATGAAAGGAAATTAAGTTTCAAGTTATCAAGATTAGGTATAGAATTTATGAAAGGCTAGCAAACACTACAAAATGTTAAAAATGGTTTTTCAAAATCTATCAAAGGAGGGGCCGAGCAATAGCCCAGCGAGTAGGGCATTTGCCTTGCATGTGGCCGGCCCATGCCGCCCGGTTGGGTTCCCGGCATCCCATATGGTCCCCCAAGCACCGCCTGGAGTGATTCCTGAGTGCAGAGGCAGGAGAAACCCCTGAGTATTGCCGGGTGTGACCCAAAAAAAGCAAAAAAAAAAAAAAATCTATCAAAGGAAATAAAGATGAAATTTCCTGTATTGATTATACCCTTTAATACGAATATCCAATATTCCCTCCTACACTGTCCTTCCTGACTTAACATACTTTTAGTTCCACCCAAGTTTTGCAGCCAACTATAACTGCAGCAGACCAGTGATTTTCAATACTTCCTTTTTGTCTGCCTTTCTACACCTGCAGACTGATGGCTGAAAATACTGGTTTAGCCCAGTTACTGAGTATAACAATCCCCTTTTCAATGCCAAGTACAAAATCTAGGGCCTCAGACATGTAAGCCATGCTCTACCAACATAACCATTTTTGATCAAAATCTGTTTTAAAAATGTTCTTACGGGGCCGGGCGATAGCCCAGCGGGTAAGGGCGTTTGCCTTGCACGCGGCCGGCCTGTGCCGGCCCGGTTTGATCCCCGGATCCCATATGGTCCCCCGAGCACCGCCAGGAGTGATTCCTGAGTGCAGAGCCAGGAGAAACCCCTGAGCATTGCCGGTGTGACCCAAAGAGAAAAAAAAAAAAGTTCTTACATCAATCCTTAGGAAGTCTAAAGATTGTAACTTAAACCTTTTATATCAGTTAACTATGAAATTTTCTTATCAGACTCATTCATAGCTATCAATATAAAACTATATATTTTAGCATTGCAACCTCTCAAACAGGTTTCAGTTGGAATTTCATTCTTTTTCCAAGTTTTCCTTTAGTTGTGAGAAATGCAACGACTTGGTGCTCATTATAATCTTTGCCACTATATTTGCTACTTAATTTTTTTTATCATTTGCCATCTTTGGACATGGCAAATGTTGCCTGGCTTGTTGAGACTCACAGACATGGGGCAGAGCTGCTTCTGGCTCTCTCCCTGTGCCCAGCCATTCATGAGGCGCCCAGGAGGGATGGCAGGTTCTAGCCCTGGCCCGCCACCCCAGCAGAGTCTCACAACAAGCCAGACGACCCCCACTCCATGAGAGCCTCCATTTTCCACATCCGGACTTCCCTCTCATCAGAACTCCACCCAGCAGACCAGCCCTATCATAGCCGGGCTCACACGGCCACTTCATCAATAAATGCTGGATTTAGAGATGACTACAAGAGTATGCTACCCGCACGGCAGAGCCTGGCAAGCTACCCATGTCGTATTTGATAAGCCAAATATCAGTAACAATTTTATACCTCATTCCCATGACTTGATGGAATGGTTTGAGGCTCTTTATGTTCCTGGAGCAAGCAGGTGCCCTTGGGCTCTACTTGCATGAGACAGGACATATGGAGATGTTACTGGTGCCTGCTCAAGCAAATCGATGATGAACGGGAAGACAGTGATACAGTGATCTTTGGACATAAGGAAATTGTGGTTGGCCAAGTCAATTAATCATACACAGTTTATATTTAGTTGCAAATTCAATTATAACTGGACTTTAGCTGGTTGATGCTATACAGCAGTTTGCAGTCAATTCCTTTTGTCAAAGACAGATCCCAACAAATTACACAAAAAACATCAACAATGGAACAAAGCAATAGTACAGCGGAGGGCATTGGCCTTGCACACAGCCAACCCAGGTTCGATCCCCAGCATCCCATATGGTCCCCTGAGTGCCACGAGGAGTAATTCCACGAGTAACCCCTGAATATTGTTGGGAGTGACCCAAAAAGAAAAAAAGGAATTGACAAGAAAATGCAAATAACGTGACTTACAATCTCTTTTTTATTAAAATATTACCATCAATCTGATATTGACTATGAGTAATAATCAAAAAAAATCTGAAAATCAACACATGTAATTCAGTTCGTATTAAATATTTAAGTGTCTCTCATTTGATAATTCCTAGGAAATCAAAGATGAATGAAAAGTCCTGTTAAAACTTTCAAAAAGTAAAGTCTCAAGGCAAGGCAGAAAAATAAGAAAGTCAAATAAACTATGATAAGCATTAAAGGAATGTTTTTCAAGGGATCAGAAGGAAAACAAACCCTAAGAAACTCAAGGCCAATAAAAGTTGCCATGCAGGAGGGAAGCACCTGGGATAATGTTAAGAGGATACTGGCATTTTGGTGTAGCAGCACTGCAATTTAAAGTACCAATATGTGGGGCCGGAGCGATAGCCCAGCGGGTAGGGTGTTTGCCTTGCAAGCGGGCGGCCTATGCAGGCCCGGGTTCGATCCCCGGCATCCCATATAGTCCCTCGAGCACCGCCAGGAGTAACCCCTGAGCGTCGCCAGGTGTGACCAAAAAAAAAAAAAAAAAAAAAAAGCAAAAATAAATAAAGTACCAATATGCCACGACTGTTACACATTGTTTTTTTTTATATATATACACATACGTATTTAAAACAAAATGAAGCATTTCTTTAAAATGAGACAGAGAAGATGGCTCAAAGAACTATCTCCAGCATCAAGCCAGTAGTAGTCCCCAAGTACCACAGGGTATGGCGCAAAAAGCCAGAAAATTACGTACTCAAGAAACTCAGGGGTATGCAAAGGCCCTGCAGTGAAGCCGGGGTCAAACAACTGTTTGCCTGGTCACTGGTTCTACAACATTCAGATCTAGTCTGCCAGCCCCTGCTCCAACTGTCCTGAGAACCAAATGAAGGCAGTAAAGATTCTAGATAAAGAGTTACGCATTTAAGAGAAATACCTACAAAGACGAACTTTTATCTAAAATACAAAAATAACGCTAAGTTGTCCAAACAAATGGCCAGAAATGAAATTCTCAGAAGCAGAGAAAGATGATTTAATCTGATAAAACAAATGAGGATCTATAGTAGCAAAGATGACTGGCCTGGAGCATTAGTACAGCGAGTCGGGCACTTGTAATGCAAGAGTCTGACCTAGCTTCAATCCACAGCACCTCACATTGTCTACCAACCCCTTCTAGGAGTAATCCCTGACCACAGAGCCAGGATTAAGGCTTTAGTGTAGCTGGGTGTGGCCCCCTCAACCAAAAAATAATATAAAAATCAATGACTACCACCATTAATCCCACTCGCCCCTCTGAGCTACAGTGGAAACTACATAATTGCCATTATGTCAACATTTGGTGCTTGATATCAAGCAAATAGCATATTACTAATAAGTACCACAAAGACAAAACATGGACATAAATACATGTCCATAAACTTTACAGAAATTACTATGGTAAATTACAGCATACAAAGCACAAGCAAAAAATACAAAGGCGTTTAGAACATTTTTTCAAAGTATTATGATTCTTTCACCCAGTAAAAGTAGTTATGAAAGAAACCATGACAACAGCTTTAAATTCTCTTATTTGTAAAATGAGAATAAGATCAAGAAAGGATTCCTCCTTCTTGTGCAAGTTAATACTGCATGCAAGTACTTATTACTAGCCAAACCTAGTTACAAAAATAATAGTTTGAGACACACCTACTTCTCAATGCCCAAATAACCAAATTCTGAAGGAAAGAAAAGCAAAGAGTCGGTACAGCAGGTAGAACAATCTGGCTTCAATCTGCGGCATCCCATATGGTTTCCTGAGCCCACTAGGAGTAAGCCTTGAGCACTACAAAAAAGGACTGGCTGGCCACAATACCCTCCCCCTGAACTTCCTGACTTCATCACAGATCTGTTTTGTCTTATAAGGATTGCTCAAACATGGTTAAGGGAAGCAAGTGGAACAACTAATCATAGTATTTGGAACTGACTGACTCAACATTGAAAAGCACAGTCTTTGTGTGCCACATCCTTCTATTCAGGTCAAACTGGTTAGGGTTAGGGTTCTAACCCCAATTCTCACCAACTTTAATCTCTGAAAGGCTCATCATTATCGAAAATATTCAAGTGACTATCCCCAGGCCTCGAATACCAAGAACTCTGTCACCTACCTCTCCACTCACTTTCCTTCTACCACATCCCTTAAACTGCATATTGAGTAGGACTGACATTCGCAGTTCTCTCTTACTCTGCTGAATAAACCCATAGGGTTAGCCGTAGGAGTGGACACATTTAGTGGTCACATCTCACTTTCTCTGAAAACTCAAACTGAACTAAGAAACTTACTGTTTCTAGTGACCTATCATACCAGTACCCCCTCTCTTACGCTCTGTTTCCTTTTTCAAATGTTTCTGCTTTTGGCTATAACATAGTAGGTAACAGAAAATAGAAGTGAAAAAAGCTATTAACACAAAAAGGGTTGAGAACTGCTAGGAAAATGAGGTCCTGAGTAGCTTCTGGAAAGCAGTAATAAACATTCAGCACTAGCTTTTTCTTCAGGGCATTAACTTTTTTTTTCTTTTCTTTCTTTCTTTTTTTTTTTTTTTTTTTTTGCTTTTTGGGTCACACCCGGCAATGCTCAGGGGTTTCTCCTGTCTCTGCACTCAGGAATCACTCCTGGCGGTGCTCGGGGGACCATATGGGATGCTGGGGATCAAACCTGGGCTGGCATGGGCGGCCCCGTGCAAGGTAAACGTCCTACCTGCTGGGCTATTGCTCTGGCCCCCATTAACCAATTCTATATAAATTCCAACAGGCCAAAAAAATGGGCCAAGAAACCCAAGAGTTTTAGGGAGTCTTACAAAATACAGACAAGGCTTTCAAGACCCCTATTATGAATTATTTCTCCTGCAAATCAACCAATGTGCTTAAAAATTGTCACAATTTTTATCTTTTTAATTAAACTGACAAGCATAGTTGAAAAAATATATGGAAAAGCAAAGGCCTAAGAAAAGATGAGACAATCTTGGAAAAAGATTTGCCATCACTTAGACTATAATTAAAAAAAAATTAACTCACAACTCAACAAAGACCCAACTAAAAAATAGGTAAGACACAAATACTAAGGATAATAGATTAAAAAACACATTGAAATAAAAATCAAAACCAAATAATAACAAATTTGACCATCTAGAAACACGTGTTGGCAAGGGTGTGGAGAAAAAGTGTACCGTTGTACACAGTTGGTGGAAACGTTAATCATACGGCCCATTTGGAAAACTTTATAGATCTCTTAAAATGGAACATGTAATCAAGCAATCCCAGATTTGATCTCCGGCATCCCACATGGTCCTTCAAGTACTGCCAGGAGTAATTTCTGAGTGCAGAGTCCCAAGTAACCCTTGAGCATCACTGGGCCACACCCAGCAGATAACAACTTGTACAGTACTTTTGGAATGGATAAACTTGGCTGCAAAAATAGTACAGCAGGTAGGGCGCTTGCCTTGTTCATGGCTGATCTGGGTTCAATCCTGAGCTTTGCCAGGTGTGGCCCAAGAACCAAAAAAACCTTTTCCAAATTTTAAAGAGGAATACAGGGGGTCTGGGAAATAGCACTAGAGTCAGGTTTTGCATGTCTGGAACCTGATTCATTCCCTAGCACTACATGATGTACCAAGTTCTCCCTGGAGGTTCCTAAGCGCTCCTAGGTGTGGACCTTGTGAACCCTGGCAATTCAAAGGTCTGAGCAGCATTGTACCTTATAACCAACTAATTCAGAAGCCAACTGATTTCTCCCTAGAAACTTGCAATATTGGCATTATCTTTTTTTTTTTAATAGCTCTTATTTTTCCTTTTTGGCCCATACCCAACAGCGCTCAGTAATTACTCCTGGCTTTGCATTCACGAATTACTCCTGGCGATGCTTGGGGGACCATATGGGATGCTGGGAATCAAACCCAGGCTGGCCACATGCAAGGCCAACACCCTACCCTCTGTAATACTTCTCTGCCCCAGTATTGGCATTATTGTAATAATTCATTTAACTGTTTTAGAACATTTTTTCTAAATGTTTCTAAAAACATTTTTTTCTAAAAATGTTTCTAAAAAAAAGTTGCCCCGGAAGAGAGAGACCCACCCACGCCAGACTCACAGGTAATCTGCAACCCCGGAAGAGATCCAGACCCATCTACTTCAGATCCACAGCTGCGCTGCTCGGCCAGCCCCATGTGGAAGCAACCCATGGAGTTGACCTCCCAGTAAGGGGCTCAGCCAGCCCCTGACCGAGTCCAACATTGCTCCAAGGGTTTGCTCTCATGTATGGGGGAGAGACCACGCTGGCTGGACTGGGAGTGGAGATTTGGGCCCTGCCTTTTCCTCCGCCTCCAGGCCAGTTGCCCCGGAAGAGAGAGACCGACCCATGCCAGACCTGCAGCTCTGATTTTAGGGTAAGGTCCTTCCCAAGATCTTTCACATTTATACATTGTATACAGTTCTAGTCAGGTTCTAACTGATACCAGTAAGCCTAGCAAGCACCAGAGCAACCCACACATCATGTGGTCAGTCATTCTCAACATCCAGACTCCATAGTTCCTCAGAGCTCCCGTTAAGAGAAAATCTGATCTTTCCCCTATAAGTTTCATCAGTAAATGCTCGAGATGAGAGCCTTCTACTGAGAGTATACCACCTACACGGCAGAGCCTGGCAAGCTACCCGTGTTTTATTTACTTGTTACGCCAAAACTAGTAACAATTATGGACCTCAGTTCCATGACCTGAAGAATGGTTTGGGGCTCTTCCTATCCCTGGAGCAAGCAGATGCCCTTGGGTTAGACTAGCTTGTGAAAGGACTTATGGAGATGTTACTAGTGCCCACTCGAGCAAATCAATGAACAATGAGAAGACAGTGATACAGTGACAGTGAGACAGAACATTTTTTTTTCTAACTAAAACAATGATTTGAATACATTTCGATTCCATTTATATCTAAAGAAGTCCTACTTTTATTGAACTACAAGGAAAGAGACTGGACACAAATTGTCAAAGAGCTGCTAGGTCCCCAATAATATCAGGAAACAAGTTCCCTTCTACCTCCGAGGCCAGCAGGGAATGGATGAAAGCTCACGAGTCCAGCCCAGTTCCAAAAAGGCTTTTTACTAAGACAAGCTCCGCCTCTAGAATCCAAGATAATAGGATTCCCCAGATCTCTAGCTTTTGGTCAAAACTCAGACCAGGTACTTAGGCCTAAGTTCACCAAAGTGGATGAATATACCTCAAGTCAGTCCCCTTATATATCCAAAAGCAATCCTATCTTAGGAAGGGTAATGTCAACAAAGATCAATGAATCAGCTTCTACCTGTAGATGTAGGGTGGTGCCACATTTGTTTCAGGTATAAACAAATAATTATGTCAGGAACTAGTCCCTTTCTCTGAGATTACCTTATGTCAAAATACTGGAGAGAGAGGGCTGGTATAAAAAAATACATTTTAATGAATACATATTCATGGGGGAGAAACACAAGATAATTTCATGGGCTTCATGCAATCTAGATGGTACCCACAGGGTCCTTCTTATTTATCATCTGCAACAGGGTGATTCTGAGTATATTGTCCTCCGTTTACTGACATGCTCGCCTGCTTGAGGACAAACTAGTAAGATCCTTCCTTTAATCTTATATGGTACTCTCACTGTAGCCAGGGTGGTAGTCTCCTGGTAAATTCTAACTGTCCAACGGTGGACCAATGGGTGATAAGAGGAATTGTGCCCAATCTAGATAACATTGAAGTCATAGTAGATTATAATATTTCAGAAGTTATTAATTCAGAGTCAAAATTACTCCTGTAACTGCCACACGCTCCATCAGTGTTTACACAAAAGTGATCTCATTAGCATGACCCCTGGTTTAAGAACATGTAAATAGCTTAAACTGTAAGTAGATTAAATAGGAAAGATTCTAAGCTAACTAGGCCCCATCACCCATCTTCCTAAAGTTGTATCAAAGAAAATAGGTAGAGTTAATTTTTACTTCATTTTAGAATGAAGCCAATGCTTTTCAAATAAAAGAACATTTATATTGTTGTGAACCTTTTTCCAAATCAATGTTATAATTCTATTACATACGACAGCAGTATACTTATTTCAACTAAAACTCATCTATGTACAATGACATGAAGAGAAAAATTACCTGATTTGTAGGCATTTTCCGCACATTCACCTTCCACATCTGGGCTTCCCTAGAGATTGCCATTTCCAACAGGAAAGACAATCTCCAGTTTTCCAAAGGCCCTGGAAACTTCATGATATCCTTAGGATCTGCCTGCCACCCGTCTTGATGTAGCTACCTATAAAAACAAATAAACATGGTCTTTAACTACAGAAAAGTATAGCATTATATTAACATGTTAGTACTTATTAAATAATTCATAAAACAAAAGAGAACGCTAATGGGGTAACACTGAATTTTATAACTCTTTAAAAACAAAAAGTTGTAAGTTTTTTTTTTTATCTAGAACACTTTTCTAAAAAATACTGATGTAACTTTTAGCCTCTGATCAAAATCTAGTATTACTATGTCAAAAAACTTAAGTCATAAATTCACTGTATCACTGTCTCACTGTATCACTGTATATGTTTAGAACACTGTATCACTGTCTCACTGTATATGTATAGAACACTTTTCTAAAAAAATACTGATGTAACTTTTAGCCTCTGATCAAAATCTAGTATTACTATGTCAAAAAACTTAAGTCATAAATTCACTGTATCACTGTATTCACTGATTCACTGTATCACTGTTCATCATCTGTTGGAGGACAGGTTTAGCTATTCTGGGAGTTTTGTTATTTTGCCCACTCCCAGCTTAATCTACTTAAGTCAAGGTTCATTCTAATGAGACCTCTCTTCTATGTAAACACTGCTAGAGGGTGTGGCAGTTACAGATGTCACCTTGACTGAATAACTTCTGACTTCTACATCTACTAAGACTTTTATGTTTTCTAGATTGGGCACAGCTCCTCTTTATACCCACTGCACCCAGCGTGGGACAGTTAGAATTTACCAGGAGACTACCACCCTGGCTACGTTGAGACTATAGGAAGACTATAGGAAGGATCATACTAGTTTGCTCTAAGCAGGCGAGTGTGACCCTTTCAGTACATGAGAACAAGATACTCAGAATCACCCCTGTGCAGATAATAATAAGAAGGACCTTGTGGGTACCATCTAGATTACATGAAGCTCATGAAGTTAAGATGTATTACTTTATACCAGCCCTCTCTCTCTCCAGTGTTTTACATAGAGATAATCTTGGTAGAAAGGATTAGACCTTGGCATAACCTTTGTTTATACCTGCAATAGGGTGTGGCACTACACTCTGTTTAGAGTTCTTTGTTGACATGCCCCTCCCGGTTGGATTACTTTAGTGTATATAAGGGGCTGACTTGAGGACGCTTCACTTTTGCCTTTTGGGCCTTTTGCTTTTGGCTTTTTGTTCTTTGGCCTTTTGCTCCATCTTCTGGGTAGGACTCAGCTCGGGTGAGATCCTCTCTCTTTGGTGGAAGACTTAGGCTCTTTTGTATGGTCTAAGTTCGGACCAGAGCTAAAGTTTGTTCATTATATTGGAGTGTTGTGGAAAAGCTTTTGTACTATTAAAAGCCATTTTTGGAACTGCACCGGACTCGTGAGTTTTCATCTGTTCTCCCGGCGTCCTTGGAGGTAGAAGAGAACCTCTGGCCCTGACACTGTCGGGGAACCCGGCGGCATTCACTGACAATCATCGATTTGCTCGAGAGGGCACCAGCAACATCTCCATATGTCCTGTCTCATGCAAGTAGAGCCCAAGGGCACCTGCTTGCTCCAGGAACATAAAGAGCCTCAAACCATTCCATCTGGTCATGGGAATGAGGTCATAATTGTTACTGGTATTTGGCATATCAAATACAACACGGGTAGCTTGCCAGGTTCTGCCGTGCAGGTACCATACTCTTGTAGTTCTCTAAATCCAGCATTTATTGATGAACCGCGTGGCCGTAAAGGGCTGCACAAGCCGGGCTGTGATAGGCTGGTCTGCTGGGTGGAGTTCTGATGAGGGGGGAAGTCCGGATGTGGAAAATGGAGGCCCTCATGGAGAGGGGGTCGTCTGGCTTGTTGCGAGGCTCTGGTGGGGTGGCGGGCCAGGGCTAGAACCTGCCATCCTTTTCAGGCGCCTCGTGAGTGGCTGGGCACTGGGAGAGCCAGTAGCAGCTCTGCCCCATGTCTGTGAGTCATGTCATTATCAGAATTATCAGAATGATAATGTTCAGATTATCAGAACATAATGTTCAGATTATCAGAACATAATGTTCGGATTATGAGAATTAAAGTTTAACATCTCAAATTAGCCAAAAGTCTAAATTTTTAAACAAATTTCCAAACCTATTCTGTCTTCAATTTCCATGTTTCTCTCCAAGTCCAACTATGCTTTATTATATCAATTTACATACTTCACCATTTTCTAATCAATTAATAAAGACTACATTTAAATTAACTAGAATATGTTTTTTTATTTTCTTTTTGAATCTTTATGACTTTAAAAGTTTTTTTTAGCAAATTTTCTTAATGAGCATTAAATACTCTTCATACTAAAAAGAAATTTATGAGGAAAAGAAATGACTACACAAAAGGCCTGTTTCAGAGGTAATTTCCACAAAATCTTGTATAGCTAATCTAATCCAGTTATTTCTCTTCATTCTGTTGGGTTTTGATTGGGGTCAGGGATTGTTCAGTATTAAATTCAAGGTCTTATTCATAATTTCTCTCTTTCACTTCACTGTCTTCCCGTTCATCATCAATTTGCTCAAGCGGGCACCAGAAACATCTCCATATGTTTTGTCTCATGCAAGTAGAGCCCAAGGGCACCTGCTTGCTCCAGGAACATAAAGAGCCTCAAACCATTCCATCAATCATGGGAATGGGGTCTATAGTTGTTACTGGCATCTGGCATATCAAATTCAACACGGGTAGCTTGCCATGCTCTGCCGTGCAGGTAGCATACTCTTGTAGGCATCTCAAAATCCAGCATTTATTGATGAACTGCACGGCCACTTGCGGTCGCGAGCCAGGCTGTTATAGGATGGTCTGCTGGGTGGAGTTCTGATGAGGGAGAAGTCCGGGTGTGAAAAATGGAGGCCCTCATGGAGTGGGGGTCAGGGGCTAGAACCTGCCATCACTCCTGGGCATCTCATGAGCGGCTGGGCACAGGGAGAACCAGTAGCAGCTCTGCCCCATGTCTGTCTCAATTTCTCTCTTTATATATTTGAATGCTGCCATCAATTTACATAGAACTTATATTAAACTAAACTCTTTGGGAGTAATTCCTGAGTGCAGAGCCAGGAGTAACCTCTGAGAATAGTTGGATGTGACCCAAAAAAGGGGGAAAAATAGAAAACCTTAATAGCCATATTTTAAAAATTGAGATAGTAAACAAACTCTGATCAAAGGCAAGCTGATGTTCAACTAGTACAATGGTGAATTTTACATTTATATAAAAACACAAATTCTTCACAAACTTTTAAAATGCAAACAGCAGCACAATGAGCCAATTACTCTGCTACCAAAGCCAACAACAGGATTTAAAAATAACTATTAACCAATATCATTTTTCTAAAGCTACATAGAATTCTTCAACAAATCTGCAAACACTAAAAAAAAAAATTATAAACAATAAACCAGTGAGATTTGTTCCAAGGATCAATTAGCACTACATATCCATTTAAAATAAAATCATCCAGAAATCAGTGAAATATTCTATTCACTATATCACTGTATCACTGTCTTCCCGTTTATCATCGATTTGCTCGAGCGGGCACCAGTAACATCTCCACATGTCCTGTCTCACGCTAGTATTAGAAAGGAAAAAAGTTTTCACAAAGACATCATTCTTTGTTCACATTAGAGAAATATGAGCAGGAAAAAGTTCAAGTTACCTAAATTTTTAAAAACTGGACATGCAGATGAAAGAACAAAAGAAAAGGAGAAGGCATCTGCAGCAGTCCCTCCAAAATGAGGCATCCAGAAATCGAATCAAAAATCAAAGAGCAGTACCTAAACTGGAAGGAACACCACTGGGTATAAACAACACTGGGTCAAATGACACCTATAGGGAAGCAGAAGACACTAACAGAAACTCCGAGGAAGTAGGGAGTTGCAGAGGCCCTGGGCCCTGATGGTATAGTTGCAGGAAGAGAAAGAGGGAGAGGGAGAAATGCCTGCCACAGAGGCAGACTGGGGGTGAGAGAAACTGGGGACATTAGTGATGGGAAATGTAGACTGGGGAAGGAATAGGTACCGGAACATATATACAAAAAATATTTTACAAATAAAGTAAATGTTATCAACATTAAATTTATTAAAGTTGATCACATGTTTAATATTCCTGATCCTAGGGCATGTACCCTAAAAAAAACTGAGTAAAGGGCTAGAAACATTAACTTGGATAGAGGACAAGTAATTAATAACTGAATTAGTTATTACTAATAACTAATACGCAATTAGTTTATTACTATTATAAAGTAATTATATAGTTAATATAAAGTAACTAAATATGTTATTACTAATAACTAATAAACAATACCTGAATTCTCATCTAGGGTTTCTTTTTGAAACTGTTACCAATAAAACTAAGAATGCAGAAAAAGAAAAAAGGAATCTACAAAAATGCTAATTACTAGGTTATTTTTAATATTCCTTTTAATCAGTGACTCATGCAACGCAAGTTATAGTGGAAGTATAGTACACAAGCCTGTTTTCTAGTATGTGTAAGAGACTAAGTTACATTAATAACTCTGATAAGGAGACAAATACAAATTCTTAGCATGTAATTTTACCATTTTAAGTGAACAGAACTTAACAAATGATTTGTTATTTTATGACCATTGCTGGTAACATGCAGGATTCTGAATACCCAGATAAACACACTAGGAGTAAAAATCAAGACTGTATGTGTGTTGGCTGGCATATTCTATACACTTCTGTTTCAAATTTCTCCTCTTTTAAACTGCCTCCGCAGCTTATTGCTCCAGATTTATCAAACAGCTTAACATCTGCAGGAAGTTTATAAAATGCTTATGGGCAGCATAAACTGTACCTCAGTTTTGTATACAGATCTTCCTGCTCTTCTGAGGAAAAGTAATGAAGTACTCTGGGTATACAACAGAAACAAATCCAATTATATGGAATATTATTTTCTTTGAACATCAACTTTATCAATACTGGGCCGGTCCTGGCTGACTTCTGGATTCTAATTCCTCTCTGAACAGCAGGAATTCATTATACAACCATACAAGATTCTCATTTATACTATCACCTCCACGACTTTATGCTAACGTAAAAAAGAACTACAGGTATTTGTAATTCCAAACCCCAAAAAATTACTGTCTTTTGACTTTGAAACACCCTCCTCTAGTTTTTTTTCAAAAATACATGTACTTTAATGTTCAGTGGCTTTATTCATGAGAACAAAACTGATAATAAACTGTCACTCAATAGGAGAATGCAAAAAATACTCATCTAGATAGACAATGTAAATCTCCTCAGAATCATAATCTTCATGCACATAGTAATACGGAAGTGCCCCCAAAAGATTTTTTTTTTAACATTTTATTATACCACCGTGAGATATACAATTACAATGCTGTTCACGCTTGGGGGTTTCGGTCACACAGTGTTCCAGCACCCCGCCCTCCACCAGTGCCCCCCCAGCCACCACCCATGTCCCCAGTCCCTCCTCTAGTTCTTACCCCACAGCTGTCATTTGTCAATCTGTGAATAGTACCTTGCCTTCTCCATCTGTATGTGGACCCAGTTCTACTAGCAATTTTAAGTGATCTCTGATAATTACCTGTAGACCGCCTCATCTCTCTACCAGTTCTAGTTCCTTGAGGGCACACTCTCCATTAGCACTCTCTGATCAAAAAAATAATAGTACCAGCTCCCACCTGTAATAAAACTGATACTGTGGTTATCACCATTTTAAAGTGGAAACATGGACAGAGAAGTGAATGCTTTCCACTTTTAAGTATAGGACCAGGGCCAGAAAGAGGTTGACCAGGGTTTGACCCCTTGCATCCTAGCACCGCCTGGAGTGATTCCTGAGTGCAGAGCCTGCAGTTAACATTTGAGTGTTGCAGGGTGTGACCCGAAAAACAAAAGACTGGGGCAGGGTCAGCGCTCAAAGAGTTGCCTGCGTGAGGATTCCCTGAACTAAGTAGGATACCTTCTGAGCACCCCTAGTGTAATCCCAGAGCACTGCCAGGTGTGGTTCCCCAAAAAACAAGCAGAAAAAAAAGCTGTACCACAGTCAGAACGAAACTTGCACACAAATATTTCAGAGCTCCGTTCTTCCCTACTAGGGTGTCACACTGCCTCATCAAACACCTGTCATTGCAGATCATACTGCACCTTCCTGAAAACACCTTCCCTGCCTGTCGTGTCAGGATTAAGTGACCTCTACTTCAGAAGTTCTCAACCCAGTGGTTCCAGATCAGTGAATCAAGTGACTCTAAATTCTGTCCGTTCTTTCTTATTCTATTTGTCCATTCCCTTTTCTTTTCTTCCGGCCCTAAAGATCTACAAATGCGGAAAGCCAAAGCACTCTTCAACGTGTCCATCTGAAGTCATGCTTTTCCAGAGATGAGACTGTAGAGTAGGGGCAGAATTTTGACCACGGCTTGTGGGTCACTGGTGGGGAGACCTACCTAATCTTGAGGTGCCTCAGTTTTCCTGTTCTGTAAAATGAGACTCCTACTTACTCTCTGGCTCAAAGCAAGGGCTCCACTGGGGGCTGGGGCAATAAAGCAGCGACAAGTGATGGTATCAACATTTTAAGCTCCATCACGGCTACTTCCAACTCGGCCGGCACCTCGAGGGAGAAAAGGCTCAACTTTTCTCCTTCGAGGACGGAGAAAAGCGGGATGGTTCACGACCTTTTGCCAGGTTCCACCCTGCTTCCCAAGGCACCTCAACAGCTTCACGGCCCAATCCAAGCCCTTTCCAGAGCGCACAGCCCGAGTCCTTAGGGCCCAGAGGTTCGAATCTCCACGCGCAGCCAAGTTACGGCGCTCCTCCCGTGCCAGGGCGGCGGCGCTAGCGGTTCGCCCCGGGGCTGCGGAACTCTCTGTGGCGCCCCGTCCAGGCTCTAGCTGAGGCTCCTGGGGGCGCTGAGGGTGAGGTAAAGGGGGGGGGGGGGGTTCTCTTTGTGTGCCGCAGCGGCTGCCCGGCCGAGAACTGCACGGAACAGGCGCTGCGCTGGTGACCGTGGCGGAAAGGAAAAAAGTTGGGGCCAGAAAAACTGGCCCAAACGGGATCCGAGCGGGCTGTTACCAAACAGGGAGGGGGCGCGGGAGGGTCGCGGCTCCTGGCACCTGCATTCGAGACGCACGGCGCTGTGGGGGTCCTGCAGGGAACCCCCCAGCACCCTCACCTTCACCTTCTCCTCCTCCTCCCCGGCAGAGCTGTAAGCTTCGAAGTGGCGACGCCGGCTCATCCGGGGGCCCGTCACCACCTCATCCTGTCAAAGTGCGGCGGCGGGGCGCGCGGGACCAGGCTGGGGCCAGCGAGGAGGGAGACGAGGGGCACCGGGCCGCCAGGAGCGGGGGTTTGGGCTGCGACCCGAGGCAGATCAGTGAACTAGTTCCCGGACGCCCCGGGCCCTGAGGCCGCCGCCGCCGCCGCCGCCGATAGAGCCCGGGTGGGGAGGGGGCTCCCAATCGCCATAGGGCGGCGGGGGCCAGGGAGAGGCGGGGGGTGAGGCCGGCTCTGCCCCTGGCCGGAGGAAGCGCCTCCGAGGGAAATGGTGAGGGGGGAGGGAGAAAAAATAAAAAAAAAGGGGGTAGGGGAAAAAAATAAGAAAAAAGCGAGACAGATGCGTTGCCACGTCCGCTCGCGGGAAAAGGCCGGGGGAGGGAGGGGAGAAGCGGAACAAGTGCTGGCCTCTGGCCCGCCCCCGCGGAGGGATCCGAGCACGCCGACTCTGTAAACAACAGCCACCCGCTCCCCGCCCTCTCCCCTCGGCTGACGACCGCTCCCACTAAACGTGTGAAGAAGCACACCCCACTGCAGGGTCGTTGGAAAAGGCTTGAGAAGTGTTTGGCATTCGGGTAGAGAGAAGGGAAACTGTTCTTCTGGAATAAGAAATATCAAAGGTGCTGGATTTCTTTTCCTGGGCGGAGCGGGAAGCGTACGTAGCGTCTAACGTGACGTCACGCTTTCTCCGCTCGCGGAAGGAGGCCCGGGCCGAGAGCACTGCGCGTGCGCCCTCCGAAGAAAGGCTCCAGCCGCGGAGCGCCGGAACTGGGGGCGGGGCCCGGGGCTGATTCTGACGGAGCCTGGTTTGTCTCACCTGACGGGTCTTCGAGTTTTCTGGAGGTATTTGTGAGGAAGCGGGTGCAGATCTGCTCGTCCTAGGGCCTTCGTTCTTTTTGACTTCCCAGAAGTGCTAAAAACATTGACGTCTGGATGCAACTGCCGTTTCCTCCCTTTTCCGCGCCCCTCTCACGTTAGAGATGAAGGGAAATTCTCAAGCACTCGGAAATTTGAAAGGCGACATCCTTAAGCACCCCTTTGTACTTTGTACTTCAGGTGGCCATAGGCCAAGGGAATTCTGTGCACTTGACAAACATTTGATCATTTCAGAATCAGTTTTAGTAGCAAGTCCTTAAAGAGCATGAGATGCATGTAAATAAATGTTTCAAGTGATAATCCCTGGTGATGTTTTGATCCGTTTTATCTTAAGTAAAAAAAAGAATGCGAAGACTTACAGAATAAGTTGTTGACAGAGAGTAAGAAAAATCCTTCAAATTTCCATTTACCGAAGTAGTGAATTTTTTTCTTTTATATACCTAGTTTAAAGATTATTAGACCAGCCCATCACAGCGCGGCTCGCGTGGCGCTCTTGCGGCCGCGCGGTTCATCAATAAATGCTTTATTTGGAGGTGTTTAAAAAGAGTTTGCCTCCCGCTGGACAAGCCTGGCAAGCTTCTCGTGTTGTATATGATATGCCAAATTCCAGTAACAATTATATTAGGTCATTCCCATGACCTAATATAATGGTTTGAGGCTCTTTATGTTCCTGTAGCAGGCCGATGCCCCCTGGCTCTACTGGCATGAGACAGGACATATGGAGATATTACTGGTGCCCGCTCTAGGAAATAGATGATCAACGGGAAGATCGTGATCGTGATTGTGAAAGATTATTAAAATGTTTGTGCTAAGCTTACTGTGCAGCATAAAGAAATGCTGGGTGATGCATTTCTTTATTTTTACTTCATATTCCTTCCTCAGGCTATAAGGTCTTTGAATACATAACACAGAATCTCAAATTCTTGTGCTCAAACAGTCAAAATAGAAGGCAAGGGAAAGAGCTGGGATGACTGGATTGAGGAAAGATGTATAGGGAACTGAGTGAAAAAGAAGGCAGGGAAGCTCCAGGATTATTGGAGGGGTCTCCTTACACAGTATTCCTGAGAAAGACAGAAACCATTCCCCTTTCATACCAAAGAAAAATGAACTTTAAAAAAAATTTAAAGGAGATAGCTGTAATATTTAATATGCCTTGTTCCAATGCTCCTAGGTGCACACATGCAAAAGAGATAGGTGTTACTATCTGACATTTCAAATCACCACTTCTCCTCAGGCTCCTCATCTATAGTTAATCTGCTGATTTACAAATCCTGTAGGAGGAAGTGCTGCCATTTGCACACTGTACAGAGTTGAGAACATTTCATCATAGACCATTTCAATTAACAGAATACAACTTCAACAACAAAAGCTTACTCTTTTTATAAGTATTTTATTATACCATCGTGAGATATGCAATTACAAAGATGTTGATATTTGGGTATTGGTCATACAGTGTTCCAGCACCCATCCCTCCACCAGTGCCCATCTCCAATGGGCATTCTCACCAATGTCCCCGGTTCCCTCTCCCTCCCCCAGTCCACCTCCATGGCAGGTTTTTTAATTTCTTTCCCTTTCTCCCAATCTCTTTTTCTTTTCCTTCCCTTCCAGACTATGGATTACAGAACATACATTTAAGGGTTGTCATGTGTATCCAAAAAAGCTTACTTTTAAGGGATAAAATGAAATTGTGTATGATATGCATCATTTGCGGGGCTTACTGAATTGACAGTTGTTTATCTCTAGCAGGGGGTAGATGGTGAGCATTTTCATAGAGTTTTAAGTAGGTGGGCTGGTAAAACAGGGATAGGTTGAGATGATTATTTTCTGGTGTGATAATCCACACAAAAAATATCCACATACAAAAAAGATGAAATTGAGAAATTCTACATGGAATTGGAGGAGTTCTATAAAAAAGATCACACCTTCTACAAGATCATAGTCGGTGATTTTAATGCCAAGATAGGACCAAGAAGATCAGCTGAAGAACTCCACATCGGGACCCATGGCCTAGAATGGAACGAACAGAGTGAGAGACTATCTGAGTTCATCATATCCACCAAGACCATTCATGGGAACTCACAGTTCCAGAAAGCTGAAGCGAAACGTTGGACATGGGAATCTCCTGGCGGACAGTTCCACAATGAAATTGACCACATCATCTTCAATCGACGGTTTTGTCTGACCGATGTTGCTGTCGTCCCCAAATTCCAAACAGGATCGGACCACCGTCTCCTTCGTGCAAAATTCTACTTCCCGCAACGGGAGAAAAGGCTGCAAAGTATAAGAAGAGAACTCCCAGAACAACCACCAACTGGGAACTCTTTGGCACCATTGCAGCAACATGGGAAGATACCATCATTGGCGACATCAATGAAGAATACAACCGACTGGTTCAGCACCTCCATGATTGTGCGAAGAATGCCAAGAGAGAGAAAGACACAAAAGGAGCGCTTGTCTTCAGAAAATCTTGAGCTCATTCGCCAACGTGGCAAGGCGCGAGCCTCAGGAGACCAAATGCTAACGTCCAAGTTTGCTAAACAGTGCAGAGAAGCGATAAAAGCAGACCTCAAAGAAAGAAGAGCAGAAATACTGGAAGATGCAGCAGAAGCCGGGAAAAGCATTCGCACTGCCCGCCTGTCCTTCGCCAACTATAAGACCAAGATCACTGCCCTCCGACGCCCTGATGGATCTATCACATCTTCCAGAAAGGCAATGGGGAAGATTATCCAGGACTTCTACTCAAATCTCTTTGATAGCCACATCCACCTGCCCACATACCAAATCCCACAGGATGGATATGTCATTCCCAACATTCTCCCTTCTGAAATCCGACATGCCATTTTGTCGGTAAAGAAGGGAACAGCACCAGGCCCAGAAAAAGTCAGACCCGAACACCTGAAGAATCTGCCGTCGGTACTCATCAATACACTAGCTCGGCTCTTCACACACTACCTATCCGAATGCAAGGTGCCCTCCAAATGGAAAACCAGCAGGACAGTTCTACTGTTCAAGAAGGGAGACATTCACGACATCGGCAACTATCGCCCCATCTGCCTGTTGTCCATCATCTACAAGCTGTTTACACGAGTTATCCTGAACAGGATTAGCAGAACACTAGATGAAGGACAACCATGCGAGCAAGCAGGCTTCCGGAAATGATTCAGAACAATCGACCATATCCACACAGTAACCAAGCTCATTGAGGTTTGTAGGGAGTACAAGATGCTGCTCTGTCTCACGTTCATTGATTTACAGAAAGCCTTTGATTCTGTGGAGACTGAAGCAGTCATCGAAGCCCCTAGCCAAACAGGTTGTTCAAACCCAATACATCAAGATCCTTCGTGAGCTGTATTACGGATTCACCACCAGGATCTCACCATTCTACAAAAAGTGATCATTAATGTGAAAAGAGGGGTTCGACAGGGTGATACCATTTCACCAAAACTCTTCAGTGCCACCCTCGAGAACATCATGCGACAATTAGAATGGGAAGGAATGGGAGTGAAGATAGATGGTCGGCAACTACACCACCTCCGCTTCGCTGATGACATCGTTCTAATAACACCAAACATTAGCCAAGAGGCACAAATGCTGGCTGACTTCGACTGAGAATGTGGAAAGATAGGTCTACAGCTGAATCTAAAGAAAACAATGTTCATGAAGAATGAACTAGTTCCTGAGGCCCCATTCACTCTCAATGGAACAAACATCTCTGAATGCAGCAGTTATGTGTACCTAGGTCGAGAAGTCAACATGATGAACGACCTAAAACCTGAGCTGCGCAGGAGGAAGAGAGCGCCATGGAATGCCTTCAAAGGCATTGAAGAAATAGCTAAAAGGACAAAGAACCTCCGGCTCCGGGCACATCTCTTTGACTCCACTGTTCTCCCTGCATTAACATATGCCTCAGAGACCTGGGCCCTACGAAAGCAGGATGAGAATGCTATTCGGGTCTCCCAGAGAGGAATCAAAAGAGCTATGCTTGGAATATCACGCCTCACTCAAGTGAGAAAAGGAATCCGGAGTTCTGACCTCCGTCGCTATTCCAGAATCAGGGACGCTGTCTCATTTGCCAAGGCATTGAAAATCAGATGGGCTGGACATGTAATGCGATTTGGAGACAACCGCTGGACTAGAGCCGTTACCGACTGGATCCCACGGGATGTCAAAAGATCACATGGCCGCCCACCTACAAGATGGTCTGACTTCCTTATAAAGACACTGAAGGAACGGTTTGAGGCTCTTCGTATTCCTAAATCAACCACCTGCCATTGGGCTACATTGGCGCGTGATAGGGTCCAATGGAAATGTTACTGGCGCCCGCTGGAGCAAATCGATGAATAACGGGATTCAAGTGATCAAGTGATCAAGTGATCATCCAGGTTATCAGGCACCACCAGAGCCGACTTTATGACCATCCCTCCTGATAACTCCTTCCCTGGAGGATGAACTCCCAATCTCGCCCTGCCTATTCCCTTGTCCTTACCAATTTCAGATGACAGGGATCTTGCAAGTTTTGTTTATAACTAAGTTTTGTTTGTTTTTATTAACAGTTAATTGAAGTTATGAGAAATGGAAAACATTGAAATTCCCTGAGAAAATAAGACATACACAGAAAACATATAATATACACATGTTAGTAAGGAATTACTATTTTTAAATTTAAACATGGTGTTAAGTCTATTTGTCTTTGCCCTATATAGTAAAAATAGAATACCATCCAATATATGAGATTAATAATAACTATGATATATTGATTGCTCTCACAAGCAGGGCGTGTGATCCACTTTTCTGCTGGGTGGAGCACTGACGATCAGTGGAGTCTGGATGTTGAAAATGGCAGCCCTCATGGTGTGGGGGTTCCTCTGGCTTCTGGTGAGGCTCTGCTGGGATGGCTGGCCAGGGCTAGACCCGCCTTCCCTCCTGGGTGCCTCATGATTAGCTGCACACAGGAGAGCCAGTAGCAGCTCTGCCCTGTGTATCTGAGTCAAAATCTGATACTGCCAAAAACCAGTATCAATTATATACCTCATTCCCATAGCCTGAAGGAATGGTTTTAGGCTCTTCATGTTCCTGGAGTGAGCAGATACCCTTGGGCTCCTAGCGTGTGACAGGACGTATAGAGATGTTACTGGTGCCCACTCGAGCAAATCGATGAACAACAGGAAGACAAGTGATACAAATGATATTGATTGCTCACTGTGTAGATGTTGCTCTAAGCCATACATTCTCATTTTTACCCGCACAGTAGCTATTTCTGCTGTCCTCTTCTTAAGAAGTTATCAAAAAAGATAAAGAGGGAAAGTAAATCCCCACAGTTTGCAGACAGGAGCAGCATTCAAACCCAGCCCTGATCCCAGAGACCTCTGTGCTTTTAGCCACAGCCCTTTACTGGCCACCTTGTCCCACAGGTGGGGTGGCTCTCTTTAACTTGTATTAAACCTTTGAACAAAAATCCTCAAAAAGGGCGGAGGCGATAGCCCAGTGGGTGGGTCATTTGCCTTGCACATGGCGGATCCGGGTTCCATCCCTCGCATCTCATATGGTCCCAAACACCACCAGGAGTAATTCCTGAGCGAAGAGCCAGGAGTAACTCCTGAGCATCATTGAGTGTGACAAAAAAAAAAAGAGGGAGAGAAGGAAAGGGCCTGCCATAGAGGAAAATATGGGATGGGGGAGGGAAACTGGGGATATTGGTGCTGGGAAATGTGCACTGGTGGAGGAACGGGTGTTAGAACACTGTATGACTGAAACACAATCATCAGCAGCTTTGTAATGATCTATCTCATTTAATAAAAAATTTTTGAAACTCTCACCTTATGGTTATTTGAGGACTTGCCATTAATCTGAGAATAAAAATATTGAGCACTTTCTATAGAGTTCAGGTTCCCTTGAATAGGTGTTATTCCATTTTCCTTAGAGTGATTTTATTTGGCATATTGAGTCTTGAAATGTAAACACATCTTGTTTCAAAGGTAGAGAGGTCAAGTAAGAAGAAACCTGGGAAATAGTGTGTTATAATAAAGGCCTTTGTGAAGTGCCAAACAGGAGAAAGGCAGACCCCATCAGATATATGGGACAACTGAAAGTAATTAGTTGACTACCACAAAATGTTTTGGTCTATTTCATCTGGCAAAACAAACAGAAACATACTAGTCATATTTTATGAGTACAGGAGGCTATTTAATCTTTTTTTTTTTTTTTTTTGCTTTTTTGGGTCACACTCGGCGATGCTCAGGGGTTACTCCTGGCTCCTCGCTCAGGAATCACTCCTGGCGGTGCTCGGGGGACCATATGGGACACCGGGGATCGAACCCAAGCCGGTACTGGCTGGCCGCATGCAAGGCAAATGCCCTACCCTCTGGGCTAGTGCTCCGGCCCCTATTTAATCTTTTAATTACAGAAATTTCTTGTCTCATTTGCCTTTAATAAAGTTTTATGTAATGGTCTTAGCAGACAACGAAGATAGCACTCTTGGAGGGGAAATCTAATGCCTACAGGAGTAAAAGTGATTTAATGTCATAACCAAACTCATTGAAGTCTATAGAGAATTCAAGATGCTGCTCTGTCTCACTTTCATTGATTTAAAGAAAGCCTTCGATTCTGTGGAGACTGAAGCAGTCATAGAAGCCCTAGTCAAACAGGGCGTTCAAACCCAATACATAAAGATTCTTCGTGAACTATATCACGGTTTCACCACTAGGATCTCACCATTCTTCAGGGAAGTGATCATCAACGTCAAAAGAGGGGTTCGGCAGGGTGATACCATTTCACCAAAACTCTTCAGCGCCACCCTTGAAATCATCATGCGACAATTAGAATGGGAAAAAATGGGAGTGAAGAGAGATGGCCAGCAACTACACCACCACTACATCACCACTTTGCTGATGACATCATTCTAATAACACCAAACATCAGCTAAGCGGCACAAATGCTGGCAGACTCTGACCGAGAATGTGGAAGGATAGGTCTACAGCTGAATCTCAACAAAACTATGTTTATGAGAAATGAACTCGTTCCAGAGACCCCATTAACTCTCAATGGAACAAACATCTCTGAATGCAACAGCTATGTGTACCTAGGTCGAGAAGTCAACATGATGAATGACCTGAAACCTGAGTTGCACAGGAGGAAAAGAGCGGCATGGACTGCCTTCAAAAACATCGAAAAAAATAGTCAAAAGAACAAAGAAACTCCGGCTACGGGCACACCTCTTTGACTCCACCGTTCTCCCTGCATTGACATACACCTCAGAGACCTGGGCCTTATGAAAGCAGGATGAGAATACCATTCGGGTCTCCCAAAGAGGAATCAAAAGAGCCTTGCTTGGAATATCACGCCTCACTCAAGTGAGAGAGGGAATCCGGAGTTCCGACCTCCGTTGCTATTCTAAAATCAAAGATGCTGTCTCATCTGCCAGAACATCGAAAATCAGATGGGCTGGTCATATAATGCGATCTGGAGATGACCGTTGGGCTAGAGCCATTACCGATTGGATCCCACGGGATGCCAAAAGATCTCGTGGCCGCCCACCTGCAAGATGGTCAGACTTCCTTATCAGGACCCTAAACAAACAGTTCGAAACTCTCAATATCCCCGAAACAGACAGATGCCATTGGGCTACACTGGCACGTGATAGGGTCAAATGGAAACATTACTGGTGCCCGCTCGAGCAAATCGATGAATAACGGGATATCAGGTGATCAAGTGAATGTCATTAAAGTCACTTATTTTTAGCATCTGCTTTGAGTCAAGAATTCTTCCAAAATATGTTTTCCTTATTCTCTGTTGAAACAGAATGTAAGAAAAGTAAACTTTCCAATTCCATTAGGAAAAGAGTCCCTATTCACCAAATAAGATACAGACCTACTTGTTCTTAACAGGGAGGAAGTGCTCAGAGATAGTCATAATTTCTAAAATAGAAAGCCTCAAGATGCTTTCAAGGCTTCCACCAACTCTGTATATAAACTTGTTTAGGTTTTCATATTGTGGTATTTATTCAGAACCCAACAATTATAGACCTCATTCCCATAACCTGATGGAATGGTGGTGCCCTTGGGCTCTACTTGCATGAGACAGGACATATGGAGATGTTACTGGTGCCCACTTGAGCAAATTGATGATGAACAGGAAGACAGTGATACAGTGATACAGTGATTCAGAACCCAAACGTGTCATAGGAACCCCTTCACCATTCAACGCTAGCTGCTAGCCACATCCAGGCTGAGGTAGTGCAGTCCAGGTGAAATCAGAGGGACCTTTATGTTGGATCACTTAAAAAGGCAGCTCCCCGGGAAGTGTCATTTGTCCTTCAAATGGAGTGATAGTCAAGTAAGTTTAGAAACCTCTGATTTAGAAAGATTTCACAAAAATCATAATTTGCGTATTTGGAAGAGCCCCAAAGTTCAGATAACATCCACCTATTTGAAATTTATAAAGCAAAATGTCTTAAGTAAAATACCCTTTTGTTGTTGGGAAAACTCTAAGAGGAATCAACAATAGCGTGGAGCAGTAGTACAGCAGGGAGGGTATTTGCCTTGTCCCTTGACCCCTGGTATCTCATATGGTCCCCTAAGCACAACCAAGAGTAATTCCTGAGCACAGAGCCAGAAATAACCACTGAGCATGCCTAATGTGGTCCCTAATGCCCCCCAAACAAACACCCTCTCCACCCACTGAAATATAACAATAAAAACAAAGCCCAGGTCCCAACAATAGTACAGCAGGTAGGGCATTTACCTTGCATGCGACTGACCAGTTTTGACCTCCAGCATTCCTTATGTTTCCCCAAGTACCACCAGGAGTAATTACTGAATGTAGAGACAGAAGTAACCCTTGAGCATCACCAGGTGTGACCCAAAGAAAACGAACAAAAAAAAGCTCAAACATGTTAAATTTTAAAAAGGCATCATTAAAATACCATTTTTATCTTTTGTAAACGTTTTTCAAATCCTTAGCCACCAGATTTAATAAATTTACTTAAAAAAGAAGCTTTTTAAACTATAATTTATGTAATCAAACTACCAACACTTTCCCCTTGTTTTACGGAGGAAGTGTGGAAAGAACATCTTCCAATGTTTATTTTGGTCTCATCACAACATATGTTTACTGTAGTCCTTTTTTTCATCTCAGTAAAAAGAAAAAGCGTTTTGGGAATGACTTTACATTGTCCACAGTATTTCTCACATACCTAAACTGTTTTTATTACCGCACAGTGGTTTGGCAAATACAGGCGTCCCATATGGATAGTGAGGTAGACAGTGGGAGATTCTAAGTTTCCTTAAATACAACGTAATTCTATTTTTTGTAATAATTTATTATACCACCGTGAAATATACGATTACAAAGATTTCCTGTTTGGTTTTCAGTCATACACTGTTCCAGCAACCATCCCTTCACCGCGCACCCATTTCCCACCACCAATGTCCCCAATTCCCTCCCCCTCCCCTGGCCTGCCTCTATCACAGGTTCTTTATCTCTTTTCTTCTCTCTCTCTCCCCCTCTCTCTCTCTTTCTCTCTCTCTCTCTTCTCTTACACATTGTGGCTTGCAATACATACATTTAGAGAAATACAACACTCTATAAGAAACGTAGTCTTTGCTTTTTGTTTTGGGGTTTGCCTGACAATGCTCAGGGTTTACTCTCAGCTCTGCACTCAGTAAATTACTCCTGGCAGTGCTAAGGGGACCATATGGGATGCCAGGGATCAAACCTGGTTGGCTACATGCAAGGCAAGTGCCTTACCCGCTGTACTATTGCTCCGGCCCAAGAAAATTATTCTTGAATTCAGTAACAATCACTAACTTTGTGACCTTGGGCTAGTTACTCAGCTTATTTAGAGAATAAAAGTTGACCTTATTTCCTCATCTATAAATTAGGATAATAATATATCTCATAGGTTTCTATAAGGATTAAACGGGATAATATTTGCAAAGGCTTAGAACAACATATGACACATAGAAATTCTAATTGTCAACTATTGTGAGTGGACTCCTTTATGAGTCAGGTTTAAATATGATTTTCTCACTCACTTTGGTATAAGCAGCTCTACCTTGCAAGGGACACACAACCTTGTTACTCTCTGACATAAAAAGTATCATAGCTTAATGGAGAGAGCCTAGCAAAACTGAGAAGAGAAATTCTATAGCTTGGGTCACACCCTGCAATGCTCAGGGGTTATTCCTGGCTCTGCACTCAGGAATTACCACTGGCGGTGCTCAGGCGACCACATGGGATGCCGGGGATTGAACCCAGGTCGACTGCATGCAAGGCAAATGCCCAACCTGCTGGACTATAGCTCCGGCCCCCAGGGAATGGGTTTTTATACTTGAGTTGAATATGGTGTTATTTGCTTTGTAACAAATGACCTCAACTTGCCATCGGTTGGAATCTCCCACAAGTGTGTGGGGTCAGAGGTTAGGTAAGATAAAGAAGGGACCGATAAAGAAGCCCCTGAACTGTAGGCAGCAGGCTTCTGTTCCACCACAGTTGACCAGGCTGCAATGTAGCTCAGCAGTAGAGCACCTGCATTGTATAGATAGGCTGTGGAGAAAGAGAGAGGGAATGGGAGAGAATGAGAGGGAAGGGGAGGATTGATTTATCCTGGAAAATAAGTACTGTTATTCCTGATTTATCCATTAACAACTCACTAAGTGCAGCCTATATTGTAAGAAGAAGAAAAAGCAAGGTTTAGCTAAGTAAACAGGAACAAATTACATCACAGGCAAGAAGTAGGAAAATAAAGAAATAAAGGTATTAGACTGCATAACATATAATCTAGCATGTATAGAGAATTGAGGGGGATTATCATTATTCTTTCAAAGGCTGGGCCTGGGAGGTAATATAGGCACTCAACCTAGGTTCAACCCTGGCACCACACGGCCTCCAGAGTGGTTCCTGAAGACCCCGAGCACCAGGTGGCCCAGGTGGTTTCCAATGCCTCAGGGCCTGAACAATTCCAAATCCTTGGACTTTAGCCCTGAATTATCAGCCCAGTTGTCTGAGTATTATTGGGAATGACCCAGGAGTAGCCCCCTTGTCCTCAATATATTTCATGATTAATAAATGTCAATCAGTTCCTGAATCCATATTTTATATTACAGAGTTAATGATCTTATCACTATCTATCTTCACTATCTTCCCGTTAATCATCTATTTGCTAGAGTGGGCACCAGTAATATCTCCATATGTTCTGTCTCATGCTAGTAGAACCCAAAGGCATCTGCCCGCTCCAGGAACATAAAGAGCCTCAAACAATTATATTAGGTCATGAGAATGACCTAATATAAATGTTACTGGTATTTGGCATATCAAATACTACACGAGCAGCTTGCCAGGCTTGCTGTGCGGGTGGCATACTGTTGTAGTCACCTCTAAATAAAGCATTTATTGATAAACTGCGCGGCCGCTATTGACCGCGCGAGCGGGCTGTGATAGTCTGGTCTGCTGGGTGCAGTTGTGACGAGAGGGAAGTCCGGATGTGGAAAATGTCAGGCCCCATGAATAGGGGAGGGTGGCCTGGCTTGTTGTGAGGCTCTGCTGGGGTGGCAGGCCAGGGCTAGAACCCCGCCATGCCTCCCGGGCGCCTCATGAGCAGAGGGGCACAGGGAGAGCAAGTAGCAGCTCTGCCCCATATCTGAGAGTCTCTGGTTCAGCATACCTGGGCTGGATTGAAAAAAAAACTGCTGCAGGGTGGCTGTCGATGATCCGGGCTGATAAGTTAATATCTTATCATTAACTGTATTAATCAGTGTTCTTACAGAGAAGTGGGCTTCTCTCTCTCTCTCTCTCTCTCTCTCTCTCTCTCTCTCTTTCTCTCTCAATATTTCCTCAGTTTACACGGTAGGCTAGCATACAGCAGATTCAAAGGTGCCTTTTAAAGCATGTGCAGACAGACCTCTTCTTGTGCTCAGGGGAAGTCAGTTTTTGTTCTATTCAGTTTTTAAACTGATTTGGTCTGAGACCCACCCAGTCTAAAGGGACTATGCTTTACTCCCAGTTCATAATAATTTCCATTATTAAGTCCTATTCAAAAATCATCTTGGGGCTGGAGCGATAGTCCTGCAGTTAAGACATTTGCCTTGCATGTGGCCTGACCTAGGTTTGATCCCCAGCATCCCATATGGTCCCATGAGCACTGCCAGGAGTAATTCCTGAGTGCAGAGCCAGGAATAGCCCCTGAGAATTGCTGACTCCCCCAAAAAGAAGCAAAAAAATATCATCTTGACGTGAATATCCAAGATTTTACTGGCGAATTATCTGGATATTATGCCCCAACCAGGATGGCATAAAATTAACTACCATGCTGCTGTATCCAGCAGTGGCAACTGAGAGTTCAGATTGCAAAGACCCTTGGCGTTTTGCTGGGCTTGTGGAAATGAAACAGTGACTCTCTTAGGATAATTTGACAGGGTGGGCAGAGACATTCCCATAGGACATCATTACTCTTTTAGAAAATGCATCTTGGCATATTTGTCTCCAATTCTATTTTGTCAGGTGGCAGATCTAATTTGGATAATATTGGATTTTTCTCTTTTCAGTACTTTGCCTTTTCGGTCTACATTTTTTAGAGTAATTTGTTTTTCTAATATATAACCACATATCACAGAACAATGGCTTTTGTTTCAAGAATATTTTTATTAAACTGCCCTTTTTGAACCTTTCACTTTTTTCTCATGTTTTATGTCAAGACTCTTCTTAATTACATCTCCTATCATAGTGAAATGTGAAATTAGGAAGCCAGAAATGCAGGTGAAAATTATTGCAGGTGAAAATTAATCTAGTCCTCCTAGACCAGGAGGACTAGGCAATTCTATGAGTATTCAAAATTTATTTTGCAGACTGCCCACGAAAGAAAAGCTATTTTAATTTTGCTGCTGGAGATATTTCTTTATAGCTACAATAGAGTGGGAAGAGACATTTTCTAGGAGTTTCAAAATTTAAAGTTACAGTGGCCTCAGTCTACTCTTGTTATACTATGGATGGGTCCCCATTTAAGATACTGTGCAGATAGGTTGTGAGTTACAGAGTATTGCGAGGCCCTTGAAAATGAGCTGGATTATAAATCTATGGATATGTCCTATCAGAAGAGAGCAATTGAAAAAATAATAAACCTCAGGGAGAACAATATAACGGAGGGTACAAAAAGCTTGAAAGGGAAGCAGAATAGAGTGGGGGCAATGTAAGGGGGGCTGAGGCCTGGTGGTGAAGCTCGAAACAAGGGAAGAACTTGGGGGCTAGCTCAGCAATTTTATAGCCCACCTCCAGCTTTCCCTCTCAAGAACAGCATGATAATTAGTAAGTTTCAGCATACCCATCATGGGGCTTAGGAATAGCTCAGTGTAGAGCATCTGCTGTGTAGACCTGAGACCATGAGTATGAGCCCCAGTACCCACAAGCTGCATCCCCAGCAAGGAACTGCCATGTGTGGAACCACTATTTGTGACCTCCTGGCACTCCACCAAATGCATGCAGAAGGGTAAAAAAAAAATCAACACCTCTGTGGGTTGAGTTCCACAAGTTCTGTGGAAGATAAGACTTCACACACAACAATGCTTTATTTGTTTTTGTTTTTTGGCCATGTCTGGAGCTGCTCAGGACTAACTCCTGGGGTCAGGGTCATTCCTGATGGTGTTCTGGGGGCCATATAAGGTGCCAGGGATTGAGAGGGGTTTGAGCTGTGATGGTCAGGTGAAAGACAAGTGTCAGGGATTGAGAGGGGTTTGAGCTGTGATGGTCAGGTGAAAGACAAGTGTCAGGGATTGAGAGGGGTTTGAGCTGTGATGGTCAGGTGAAAGACACCTACTTCTCTTCAGCACTCATAACAATGAGTTATATTTTTACAAGTAGAGGTCTCAAAGATAGATGAATTTTTGTTTGAAAAATCAATAATGACTGTCGGGAACGCCGCTGGGGTCCCCGACAGTGTCAGGACAGAAGTTCTCTTCTACCTCCGAGGATGCCGAGAGAACAGATGAAAACTCACGAGTCCGGTGCAGTTCCAAAAAGTCTTTTAATAGTACAAAAGCTCTTCCACAGCACTCCAATATAATGAACAAACTCTAGCTCTGGTCCGAACTTAGACCATACAAAAGAGCCTAAGTCTCCCACCAAAGAGAAAGGATCTCACTTGAGATGAGTCCTACCCAGAAGAAGGAGCAAAAGGCCAAAGAGCAAAAACAAAAGCCAAAAGCCAATAGCCAAAAGCAAAAGGCCGAGGAGCCAAAAGCTGAAAGCTAAAAGGCCTGAAGTGAAGGGGCCTCAAAAGCAAAAAGGACAAAAGCCGCAGGAGCCAAAAGCGAAAGTGAAAGGGCCAAGTGGCCTCAAGACAGTCCCCTTATATACACCAAAGTAATCTGATTTGTGACAGGGAGGGTCATGTCAACAAAGAACCCTAAACAGAGTGTAGAAGAGCAGTGCTACACCCTATTGCAGGTATAAACAAAGATTATGCCAAGGACTAATCCCCAAGATTATCTCTTATGTAAAACACTGGAGAGAGAGAGAGAGGGGGCTGATATAAAGTAATACATCTTAATTTCATGAGCTTCATGTAATCTAGATGGTATCCACAAGGTCCTTTTTATTTATTATCTGCACCAAGGTGATTCTGAGTATCTTGTTCTCATGTACTGAAAGGGTCACACTCGCCTGCTTAGAGCAAACTAGTATGATCCTTCCTATAGTCTTCCTATAGTCTCAACATAGCCAGGATGGTAGTCTCCTGGTAAATTCTAACTGTCCCACGCTGGGTGCAGTGGGTATAAAGAGGAGCTGTGCCCAATCTAGAAAACATAGAAGTCTTAGTAGATGTATAATTCAGAAGTTATTCAATCAAGGTGACTTCTGTAACTGCCACACCCTCTAGCAGTGTTTACATAGAAGAGAGATCTCATTAGAATGAACCTTGGCTTAAATAGATTAAGCTGAGAGTGGGCAAAACACCAAAACTTGAAGAATAGCTAAACCTGTCCTCCAACAAATGACAAATCATAAGTATTGACTTTTAAAAGTTTGAGGGTACCTGGGGGGTTTGGAGTAAATATTTTGTGTGCAGGTGCTCTAGGTTGATCTCCGGCTCTGCATCGTCTCCTGAACACTGCTGTTCAGGAGTGTGGCCTAAAAGCAAAACTAAACAAAACACAAAATTTGATGTATATTAAACATAAGCCCCAGGACAAAATATAATTTTCTATGGTACCAAAGCCAGGATCATTCAGCAAAATACTAAAATTGCTTCTAATGTTAGTTACTGTAGAGTAAAAGTCAACACCAAGCTAGAATTTTTAGATGCCTTTGAGCAGAGGGGAGGGAAAAGGAAAAATTCCAGATTATCTAATTCATCGGTGGTCTATAGAGAGACAAAACAAAAAGAATATTAAAAGATGACAAACAGCCTTGGATTGAAGATCTGAGATTACTAGGGGGCGGAGGTTGGGGATATGAGTGGGTGGGGAGAGGCAAACCCAGAGGGAACCAAGAACAGTAATGAATGCAGTAACTTGACCATTCAAAACCAGGAAAGGTAGAGGTCTGAACAACAGTACAGTGGGTTGGGTGTTTGCCTTGCATGTGGTCAACCCAGATTCAATCCCCAACATCCCATCTGGCCCCCCTGCCATCACCAGGAGTAATTCTCATTTCTGAGTGCAATGCCAGAAACAATCCCTGAACATAGCCAGGTGTGACCTCACCCCCAAAAAAAAAAGGAAAATAATACTGTTATAATTATGCTACCTAACCTTGATCACTTGATCACTTGACATGTTATTCATTGATTTGCTCGAGCGGGTGCCAGTAATATTTCCATTTGACCCTATCACGTGCCAATGTAGCCCAATGGCATCTGGTTGCTTCAAAAATACAAAGAGCCTCACACCGTTTGTTCAGGGTCTTGACAAGAAGTCTGACCATCTTGTAGGTGGGCGGCCACGTGATCTTTTGACATCCCGTGGGATCCAGTCAGTAATGGCTCTATTCCAGTGGTCATCTCCAAATCACATTACATGTCCAGCCCATCTGATTTTCAATGCCTTGGCAAACGAGACAGCGTCCCTGACTCTGGAAGCGGCAATGGAGGTTGGAGCTCGGATTCCTTCTTTCACTTGAGTGAGGCGTGATATTCCAAGCATAGCTCTTTCGATTCCTCTTTGGGAGACCCGAATAGCATTCTCATCCTGCTTTCGTAGGGCCCAGGTCTCTGAAGCATATGTTAATGCAGGGAAAACAGTGGAATTGAAGAGATGTGCCCGGAGCTGGAGGTTCTTTGTCCTTTTAGCTATTTCTTCAATGCTTTTGAAGGCATTCCATGGCGCTCTCTTCCTCCTGCGCAGCTCAGGTTTTAGGTCGTTCATCATGTTGACTTCTCAACCTAGGTACACATAACTGCTGCATTCAGAGATGTTTGTTCCATTGTCAGTGAATGGGACCTCTGGAACTAGTTCATTTTTCATGAACATAGTTTTGCTGAGATTCAGCTGTAGACCTGTCTTTCCACATTCTCGGTCGAAGTCAGCCAGCATTTGTGCTGCTTGGCTAATGTTTGGTGCTATTAGAACGATGTCATCAGCGAAGCGGAGGTGGTGTAGTTACCAACCATCTATCCTCACTCCCATTCTTTCCCATTCTAATTGTCTCATGATGTTCTCGAGGGTGGCGCTGAAGAGTTTTGGTGAAATGGTATCACCCTGCCAAACCATTCTTTTGACATTGATGATCACTTCTTTGCAGAATGGTGAGATCCTGGTGGTGAATCCATAATACAGCTCATGAAGGATCTTGATGTATTGGGTTTGAACACCCTGTTTTGCTAAGGCTTCGATGACCACTTCAGTCTTCACAGAATCAAAGGCTTTCTTTAAATCAATGAACATGAGACAGAGTGGCATCCTGAAATCCCTACAAACTTCAATGAGCTTGTTTACCATGTGGATATGGTCGATTGTCCTGAATCCTTTTCAGAAGCCAGCTTGCTCGCATGGTTGCCCTTCATCTAATGTTCTGCCAATACTTTTCAGGATTGGCTACCTAACCTACCAGTTAAAATAAACTACCAGTTTTTAAAAAAAGAAAACAGTAAAAGGATGAGAGAGATAATATAGGGGTAAAGGCCTATAAATGGCTCAAATTTGATCCCTGGCACCACATCTGGTCCCTGAGCACTTTTTTAAAAAAAGAGAAAGAAGACCAGAGGGATATAGGGTAAAGGCCCGTAAATGACCCATATTTTGTTCCCTGGCACCACATATGGTCCCTGAGCCCTGCAGAGCCAGGAATAAGCCCTGAGCACCACCAGGTATGACCCAAATCTGAGCCCCCTCAAAAAACATTTAAAAAACAAAACTTGAGAGTCTGAGTTGGCTCACGAGTTAAGTGCCTGCCTTGCAGGCATGACGGCTGTGGGTTGAACCCTCAGTTCTGCTCACATGCATGGAAAGTTTTGTTACCTGGGACCTGGCCCTGAAACAGACACTGTGGTCTGGCACACTGCCCTGCACCCAAGTTTGCAGTTCACAGTTACCACCCCCAGCAAGCACTTCCATTAAAAGATGTGCTAGACCCTCAACCAAGAGGACAACCTATGACAAGCATGTGTGCCAACACCACAGCAACCCTCTGCTAGCTCTACAACCAGGGTATGCATAGTACCACCCTGGAATGAGTGCCATGCCAAGCACAGATGCTCAAGCACCACCAGGGAAATGTGTGCCTTTGGTGAGCACCATATCTGAGCACCACAGCCAAGTGTGTATGATCCCCCAGTCATTGAAACAATAGCATAACATAGGGAAGGGAATGGGGGAAACATATATAGTGATGCTAAGTAAAATTTTTAAAAATAAACTAGGGGCGAGAGGGGCACACAGAGAAAGTGGCAGGCCTCAGTCAGGTACCAGAGCCATTTCAATCACGCATTAGGGAGCGAAATCAAAACTACAACCCCAGAATTCCAAGCTTCAGAGGAAATAAATTGGACACTTTGAACCTTGGCTAACCACGATGCCTCCTCCCCCTCAGGTAACCTCCCTTGGGGCATGACTGGCTGGCGGGCAGCTGCTCACAGGACCGCATATTAATACAAAAGAGCAGGAAATTTCCAAGAGGGAAGACAGAAGAGGAGAACTTCTCATCCTCGAAGAGAGAAGAGGGAGAACGCCATCTGCTGAGCATCTCCAGAGTCCTACCTGACAGGAAGAAACAGTACCCCAGAAGGATCTACCTCTGGATTACCACAGCAACATGGGGGAAACAATGCAGATCCCCACCTCGAAAAGTGGATGAAGAAAACAACCCTAAAGACTCAAAAAGAATAAACACATACATAATCTCTCTGACAAAGAATTCAGAGTAGAAGTGGTGAGGATGTTTAATGAGCTCAATGACAAAGTGGAATGATGCCCAATAAAATATAGGAGGACATAAATGAAGCAGTGGAAAGGGCAGTAAATAAATTACAAGAGGAAATGAGATCAGAAATGAGAATGCTACAATCAGAAATATCATCAATAGAAAACTCAATAGATGAAATGAAAAATGCAATGGGGGCTCTCAACAGCAGGAAGACAGCAGCAGTGAGAATGAGGATAAGCTGCAGAAAGCACTCAGGGAAATCCAACAGATGAAAAAAGACCAAAAAATGGATCATCACCAGGCTAGAGAACATGAGGATGAATCCAGGATAAACAACATAAGAATTATTGGAGTCACAGAGGAACAGGAAGACAACCCCAAGGAAATAGGTACAGTTAAAAAAAATACTTGCAGATCAAAATAAATTAAAGATCTTAACATCAGACATGAATCTATAAGGTACATCAAAGAAAACATAGGAAAAACACTCTACGACATTGAAGCTAAAGGTATCTTCAAAGATGAAACATTATGAGTGAAAAAGAAAATGGAAGCAAAGATAAACAAATGGGCTTATATAAAACTGAACAGCTTCTGCACCTCAAAGAGAAACAGTGAAAAATAGATAGCCCACAGAATGGGAAAGAATATTCACCCAAAGCCCATTGATAAGGTGTTAATATCCAGGATACATCAAGTACTGGTAGAACTTCACCAGAAGAAAACAGACAACCCCATCAAAAAAAATGGGAGAAGAAATGAGCAGAAACTTCCAAAAAGAAGAAATTCAAATGACCAAAAGGCATATGCAAGAAGTGGTCTTCATCATTAATCATCAGGGAGATGCAAATCAAAACAACAGTGAGGTATCATCTCACACCACAAAGACTGGCACACATCCAAAAGAACAAGAACAACCAGTGCTGGTGTGGATGCGGGGAGAAAGGAACT